>JAUZST010000373.1:0-24721 GCA_034779995.1 Parotocinclus haroldoi
CAGACACATACACACAGACACATACACACAGACACATACACACAGACACATACACACAGACACATACACACAGACACATACACACAGACACGCACACAGACACGCACACAGACACACACAGACACACACAGACACATACACACAGACACGCACACAGACACGCACAGACAGACACGACACTCCTTACCGAGTTTAACCTCTGCGTTCTCAGTCAGGAGGACGTTCTGGCCTTTGATGTCTCTGTGGATGACCTTATGGGTGTGCAGGTGGGACAGGCCCTGAAACAGAGAGCGAGCGAGACCACCTGCGGTCAGTGGGCAACACAAACACACACGTCCACATAGGCTTGACAGTTCACAGGCCGATCTGTGGCATTTATATTCAAAAGCTTGCAATTTATAGTCAAGGCTGTGAGTGTTCTGCTGTACCTGAACTGGGCAGCAAGTGTCATTTGTATTGCTGGCAGGTTCTCTGAGCATCTCTCCCGTCGAATGCCGATGAGCTCAGCCTCTAGGGCTCTGGCCGACAGCCTGGCCTTTTGGCTGAGGAGAAATCAATCAGGCCGTCAATTGCCTCCAAAGAGCCATTATCTAGCTTGCCTTTCTGCCATCCAGATCGTCCCACCTCCTACATCTTTCTTCTCAGTTACATGCTGCTACTATGGCATACCTAGTGTAGACTGGTGTATTCAAGTTTTTGATGATGAGTAAACATCCATGCACATGCACTATGTGAGTTTCTGTTACCCTTGATGTATATCTACTAGAAGCAAGTACTTTTTTAATGCAGTCTAGCTTCTTTAAAGCTGAAATCTTATAGAGATTTCTGATTCAGCAATGACTTCATTGTGCAGTTGGCATTGGACTTTTAATGTTACATTCTTTATAAAATTAAAATTGTTCTTTAAATTATTGTTTTTTTCAGATCCCTCAGATCAGCTACGCATCAACTGCCCCAGAACTGAGCGATAACACCCGCTATGACTTCTTCTCTCGTGTGGTGCCACCAGACTCTTATCAGGCTCAGGCCATGCTGGATATTGTCATGGCTATGGGCTGGAACTATGTGTCCACACTAGCTTCGGAGGGCAACTACGGTGAAAGTGGTGTGGAGGCCTTCGTCCAGATCTCTCGGGAAACTGGTGGGTCAAGCATTTACTAAATATATTGTAATGACTTCATAATGGAACCTATTCTAAAAACAATACACAGGATGAGTGAAAGTGCATCATGGACTTTTCGCAAAGGCTGCTAAATCCATTGTTTTGCCCACTGTTTTTGGCTAATTTGCCTATGAGGGATGCCTAGGAGGTCTGCGGCTATGATAGGGCAGTTGCGTTCCACAGACATCTGAACTGTCATTTCCATATTCAGTTACCTGTAACAAATGACAAAAGTTTTGAACTTTCTGTGTTGATAACTTTGCTAAATTGCTTCGTGACCATGTGTCAGATCAGATCAGACTTCTTTGGTATGTTACATGACCACGTTCCCATTGGAAAAACTTGCCTTTGAGGCAATTTGGTGGCTTTCAAGATGGCGGCCATGTTTCAGACATAGCCTAAAAGCCTCTCACCCATTACTTCCTGGGGTATTCAGATATGTGATTTCATGTGATCTTGTGTTACTGAAATAAAAGTGTTTCCTGAGACTTTTGACTGAGGACAAATCAATCAGGTCATCAATTGCCTCCAAAGAGCCATTATCTAGTCACACATTTGTTTCACAAATAAATGGATGTCCTGCTACTTTTGACTCACCCTGTAGTAATGGTAATTTTTCAGTGGTTCCACTTGGTGGAAAATGCAAATGAAATTGGTAGAGTGTGTGCTCAGGATGTCTGGGTTGGGCACCAGGGGGTTTTATTATTTGGTGAGATATGAATAGGCACCCAGTGAAGTGTTGGTTGTTGGCTTGAGTGTGAATTGGTTTGAACTCCAGAGCTGTTCTGTATGAAAATATTTTTGCCTGTATTTCTCATTTTGGCATGTGTTAGGCCTAACAATAGCTCAGTCAACAGCTTATTAAATACCACCTGTGAGTTGCATTGGTCTTCACAGGAAAACCACAATGATATTTTCAGGCTTATTGATTTGTGCCATGTGTCAGATTAGCTGTATAACTAGAACATCAGACTGAACTGTTCTGGTTTTGTTAAATGTTTACAAAAGATTTTAGTCATCAGCTTGCTTTAAAATACATGTATACATGGAAAAGGACGAATCTGGATCTGATAAACTTGCATATTGTGTACACTAGGTATCATGCAGGGTTGGGGTGGTCAGCTTTTTATAGATTTGCTGGACAATGTTGACTCAAGACATTTATGAAACTGAGAAAATAAGATCAGACAACAAAGAGACGGTAGAGCAATTGCTGTTTTAACAAAGGAAACTTCAATGACAGACATGATAGACAATCTAAAGAAATTAAGACTGCATGGTCATGTGTGAAATGCTACAGCGTAATCTATTCTGCATTCTCTGAAAAAAATAAAGAGAAGGTGATAGCCTTCTATCTTATCAGAGGCAAGGTTAAACATGAGACTTGATATAATTCGACAGTTTCAACAACAGGTGAAATGTAAATTTTACATTTTCAGATTCCAGGTTACCTTCAGCAGCTTTGTTAAATTTTAGAATATGGTTTTGCTAACCAATAGTAACATTGTCTCTTTTCCATGTCATTTTAATAATGCATTAGGGCCCATGAGAATTACACAGCAATTTATTATGAGGAGAATGCAAGGATGTGTGTTGTTAAGGACTTAAGTAAAGGCACAGGTTTGGAAATGGACTGGCCAATCATAAAAGCGCATACCAATGGTTTGCCAAGAGAGGGCACCCTAATGAAATTATACCCACAATTGGCTATGATTGATTGATTGTTGCAATATACTTCTCTTGTACTCTTGTTGGCACAGAGCTGTGGTATTAATGAAGTTGTAATTATGAAAATAAAATTCATAAACTGAGCCATGTATGTGAGCGATTACCAGTGTGTGCAATACCTCCAAGCTCATTAAATGCGTCGGTGTGTGCCTAGTGTGGGTGTTGAATCTGTTTTGGAGCTATACAGTATTTGTCAAAGGTGCATAAAAGGCCAGCGTGACATACTCCATAAAACATATTTTATGCTCTGCACAAAAATCTAATTCAATTGTATTTGAATACTGAGCTTCCATCTTCCTTCACATCAAGTGCGGGACAATTTTGTATACTCACTGGAATTACCTGAATTTCTGCCTTACTGTTAAAACTCTTAAAAACGGACTTAATCCAAGTCACAGTAATAAACACAGTCTGTTAACTAACACATTAATTAGCTTAACCTACTCATAAAATGAATAATTAACAAATCAGCTAAAAAAGTATTTAATAACTGGAAGAAAATCAAAAATTAATTGTTTTATGGATTAAAAGTTTTCTTCTGTACTTATGTGTTTTAAATCACTGTTATGCACTGTTCTGTTACAGTTCCGGTGATTCTTTCGTTCATGCATGCATTCAGACATTCATTTTCTCTGGTCAGTGTTGCTGGGAAACTGGTGCCCAGTTGGTATCACAGGACACAATGCAGGAGCCACCCTAGAACACCATTGTAATGTATTGTATGCATTGTAGGGCACATACAGTCACATTAGACAAAGTCATGGGGATGACATGCATATTCCACGCAAGTGGAGTCTGATGCATATCTAAAATTCCATTATGCAATTTTGATGGTGTTCTCTCAGTATCTGCAAGCTGTACAATGAAACAGGCCATTATAAATCTTCTACCATGCTTTACATTGCCCATGCTGTTTTGCTATTAAAGTGCAATCAGTTTTTCTCAAATAATTCCCCCCCATCTAAGAAGGGCAGGAGAGAGGAAGATGGCATACATGCCTTAACCACTCTCCTTGAAGTTCTTGATTATTTGATAAACGGTTGATCAGGGTGCTGTCTTACTTGAAGTAATATAGTTGCCTGTGAAACCCTTTTGAAGCAATGCATTGATGACTGCAAATTTCCTTGGAGATAACTATGGTTAACAGAAGACAACTTATAAGCACCACTACCCTTTTAAAGTAACCAGTTCGCTCTTCTAATTAGCATGACACAGTGATATCAACTGTCTTGTCCTCATTAACCTGTTCTTTTGAGCTAACAAGATAATCACTGAAATAATGTTAGCAGGCCATTTTGAAGGACTGAAATGCAGTGGCTGGAATGCAATAATTTTTTGTGATAAGGTCATTTACATGGCAGGGAATCACCTTGCAATTAGTTGAAATTCATCTGATCACGCTTCACAATCTACAGTTAATACACATTAAAAAAAAATGCCATTCATAAAACGTCTGGCCATGGCTATACATACAATCAAGCAAACATTCAAACATGAACATTGTTCAAAGGGTAAATTCTGAAGGAAGACTTTATAAAGGAAGTCTGAAGGAAGAATTTTATGCCTGTAGGATGCCACTGTTGAAAATTTGAATCAACGGATACTGGAAGGACTAGATGACTTTTGAATAGTGGCATTAGCATAAAATTAAAAGTAAAATCAAAATGCTAAAAAAAATAATCAAATGGGACTGTGGTAGCCTAGTGGTTAAGGGTCTGGACCAGAAGGTCTAGGGTTCAAATGAATTAGTGAGGATGATATCATAAGGCCTTGAGGCAATCAGATGTAAAACACAATATTTATGAGTGTTTTAAGTTGTAAATTGGTCAGATTGGACCTGAACACCACAAGAAGGTTAAATACAAACAAACAAATACAAGTACAATTGTTTCAGCAGATGCCAAGCTGTCACAGTTGGGTCCCTGAGCAAGACCCTTAACCCACAATTGCTTGGATTGTAAGACTGTATTAATTGTACGTTGCTTGATAAGGACGTCTGCTAAATGCCGTAAATGCTGATGAAAATGGTACCAAATGTTTTATGGTGGATTACACCACTGTATTTTTAATAATACAGAAGTATTGGTGAGCAGAAGAGAGGTCAAAAGGGTCATCAGTGAAAATGAGGAACAAGAATTGGAAAATTGGATGATGTGAGCCAATAATCCAAATTTTAAATGTGGCCAGAACAGTAATATGGCTGGACATTGGGCCCTTTCATACCAACTGAGCATTGCTTAAACTCCACTACTTACCTGAATATTGTTGCTTACCATGTCCCTCCCTTTATGAGCATCCCTCCTTATATAACACAGCAATGACACAAAACTCAAATGATCTCAAAATGGTTTATTGAGCATGCCAATAAATTCACTGTGCTCACATGGCCTCCACAGTCTCTGCTCGGACATCCCTGGTTCAAGCCTAACCTGTGTAGAATTTGTATGTTCTACCTGAATTTGCATGGATTTACTCCAAGTACTCTGATTTCCTTCAACAAGACATGTGTTAGGTTAGTGTGCCTAAGTGTGTGCATGAGTATGTGAGCCCCTTGATGGATTGATGCCCTGTCTAGGATTGTTTCTGTCTTGTGCCTGTGCACTGGCTGGACACTTGCTTTTCCACAACTCAACTGGATTAAGCAGATAAGACAATCAATGAATATATAAATGAACCAAATAGGACATTTGATTTATGAATGAGCAGCTCACTGGCTACACTATTAGGTGTATCTAATTTATGGGGAGTGTATATGCTTTACTGTGGGCAACACTGAAAGTGCTTGAGTGCGTGTGGGGGAGAGTTGGGTGTTTTGAGCAGGCTGATGGCTTGTAATAAGAATCTGTTCTCAGAGTCTGGCAGTGACAGCACAGATGCACAGGTACTGTATGCCAGGTGGCAGCAGGGCAAAATGTTTGTGTGAGGGGCTGTGGTAGGCTGCCCACAATGCTGGTAGCTTTGCAGATGTTTTTGTGATTAATGGGGCAGAGAACCCCCACTGATGGTCTCAGCTGTATTCACTATCTTATGCAGATATTTGCAAGCTAAAGCTGAGGCTGTGCAATTCCCAAAACAGATAGTGATGCAGCTGCTCAGGATGCTGGCTACAGTTACTCGGTAGAAAGTGCTGAGAATGGGAGGTGGAAAACTTACTTTTGCACTGGTGTTGAGGTTCACATCAAGAAACCTGGTGCTCCTGGCAGTATTCACTGTGGATCTATTGTTGTTACTGCAGTCAGAAAGCTATTCTGACTCCTCTTTCTATGATGACTCATTGATCTTGTTGATCAGGCCCACCATGGTTGTGTCATCAGTGAACTTGATGATGTGGTTTGAACTGTACTTTGCAGCCCAGTAATGAGTTAGCAATGTGAGCAACAGTGGACTGAGCACACTGGGTAAAACATCGCTTAGCGTGATGGAAGTGTTGTAAAATAAACTTTTACACGAGTTAAAAAATATGTTGAACTGAAATATATGAACAGTGTTCTCATTCAGGCTATAATTTGTTCTGATTTCTGAGTGCATGTGTACTCTTATTGCAATTTTAATTTTTTTTCTCAGTCTCCACAGACACACAAATGTAACCAAGTATAGTGTAGAGCTTGCTAGAGAAGTAGCCTCAAACATGGTTACCTGGTTAGCTAATTATTAGAGACTTCTCTTTGCTTGGGTTTGCTTCCAGAGACATGGTAAGCACAATTGGGGAGACTCTGAAATGCAGTATATGCTTAATTCCAGTATTTAATTATTAGCTTGTAATTTAGATATATCTTGCTGTGATATTATTGTAGTGAGAGTCATGTAAAGCATTTTTTCCCCATAATTGGATTATCCAAGGGCATGTAAACTTGGTAATCGAATTACAAAATCTGATTTTCTGCACTTATTGGTTTATTAAGTGCTTGCAAACGCACCCATTGTCTGTTGAATGATGGGTACGATATACAAGTTGCTGGGGTCTACTGAAGTGAGAAGTAAGCTTTTAATGAACAACAACAAAGAACAGGACTTTAACCCGGGGCAGCTGTTGCGCGCTGTGCCACCATCTTGTCATTTTAAAGAATTAGTATATTGTTTTTTATACCTTTACATGAATTATATGCTTGTTTGTAAACTCAAATTATTCTGCAGCTTGTCATCTTTTGTCAAAAATACAAATTTCTGCCAAAAAAAACAATGATTCCTAGTTTCCAAGATATCTGCCGCATAATTATACATCATGCAGCTACACAACAAAGTTTTGTTCATTACAACAAGTCCTATTTGTCCAAAACATTAGGCAGTTCTTGTGACATTATTAAAAGTCACACAAATTAAATAAGATTGACTTCTCTAGAGTGGCTTGTCAAATCAGTCCTCACAGGAATAAATGCACATTTTCCATTGAAAACGTACTGTTAGAGTGACATTTAAGTAAATTTTTGATTGTAATGATTTAACTGATATTCCACTTAATTGTACCCATGATAATATACTTAATTTTATGAGCACTGCTGCATATTTCATGTTATAAAAACATATAAACGTATAAAAATAGAATGCTTTTATAATTAGTCTGTAAGAGATCATAGAAACTATATATTAAATGAAGTAAATGAGAATATAGTCAGCTAGCATATATACAGCTAACACTGTAGCTAGTGACACTGCTATTATGGGAAATTACAATTATGATTTGGTATTGTTAATTATTATGAAGTTGAAGCGGTGTTCCCAGACCATTTATGCTCTCTCCTGAAATTTTTGCAGTATATGCAATTCTAATTATTATTGATCGACCATTTCACTCACACAGCCTGCTAACAGATAATATAGTTATCATAATATGAAGCACACAGACTTGAAATCTCTATAGGCAATCAGTACCAGTAGAATGGGTTCTATAACCTCAGTGACATTTTGTTTGACTATTTAGTAGGTTTCCAGCCCCCCATCTGTCCTTGCTGCTGAAAACAAAGTCAATAAAAAAAGTATTTTGGCAAACTTTATTGACTACCACCTGTCCTTACCTCCTTCAGACACATTCTTATTGAACTGGAATGACTGGTGATCCAGGGTTTATTGTACAACATCAGTGGACAACTTCCAAAATTTAAAGGAGATTAATAAATGAAGCAGGATGCAGCAGCAAAGATGGGGACAAACTTCATAATAATAAATATGTTTTGGATGTCATTTTAATTGTCCACAAACTTTAGACTTATTGTGTATGTTTACGGGAATGATATTTGGATGTGACTGTATTTCTTAAAGTAAGATAAACTGTTTTAACTGCTTTTAAATTACCACAAAAAACATTTTTCATCACCAAATTTTAATTCAACATTGCTTAGCTCTGAACAATGTCTCAAAGTAGTGTGTATAGAATTAGACATAAAATAACTGCAGTGAAAATACAAATAGGCACTGAAAATATATTACAAAATAAACATGTAATGTAAAAAAAAAAATAAGACAAAAGACCAAAGTCAACATGAAGTTGTGTGTGTGTGTGTGTGTATGTGAATTCATGCACGAGTGGCATGTGACACATATAGGGCCTGTTTTGTAGCCTCATTGTTTGAGCATTATACTCCTGCTAAAATCAGCAGATCTATGTAGACTTTGAGGTCTAAGAGGTCATTTTCTCTCCAGGTGACCCCAAACACACGCTTCCCTTCCAAGTTTGTCATCTCCAGTATAATTCCCTTAATGGACTCCGGTAAAAAAAAAGTTGAAAGCTGGACTTGATGTCATCCACGTGAGATGTTGCATACCGTGTTGGCCCTGGCGTCATCTTTATGATGTTTTCCACTCTCCCTCTACTTTCTCTGTCCTGGGGGGAATGAAGACCAGAACAAGTGTCCACTCTTTGACTGGAATCTCTCCTTAGGTGCCTGTTTTCTTCAGCTGCCTCTCCCTCTCCATCTGTTGACTGGTCAGTCTCCTCAAAGTTTGAACCTAAATCTGTGTTGTCTTCCACTTCCGAGACATCCTCCTCTATATCTCCTTTAATTTCAGTGCCCTGTTCATCATGTCCAAAAACCTGGACCAGAACCTCTTCGACAGATAACCGTTTTGCCAGTCGCCTACTCGTTGTACTCAGAGTAAAAGGAGTGCAAGGCAAACATCAAGCTATATATATGGGGTCTGTGTGAAGAGGATACATTGATTAGTCTGGAAGGTGTGGTTAACGTGTGGCTCCCGTGAAGGATAGGCACATAAGCACGGGAAAGAGATGGGTTCACATAACAGACACCTGTCTAGTGTAGTCAAGATATGATACATTGTTTCATCAGGAAGCTGGTTTATATGGGAGGATCGGCACAAATATTGCGGGAAATACATTGTTCACTCTGAAATGTGTGTGTGAGTGAGTGAGTTTGGGTGATGTGTATGGGGATGTTTTCTGTCTGATGGATGAATATAGTCTGGATACCCATTCATTTCCTATGGTTGACACTTTTGACCAGGAACACCACAGGTGTAACAAGGCTGACTAAAACACTCAAAATTCAACGAAAGAGGTGATCATCACTTTTATATGTTCAAGTGCATAGTGAGGAGGATATCATAAGGCATTGAGGCAATCAGATGTGAAACACAATATTTATGAGTGTTTTAAGTTGTAAATCGGTCAGATTTGACCGGAACACCACAAGACGGTTAGACACAGCTGGACTCCAATGAAAGAGTAGAACCAGTCAAAAAGGATGAGAAAAAATAAGCAGTTTGTGAGTTAAATATGAGTGTCACAGCAAAGGGTCAAATACTTATGACAATGTGATATATCAGTTTTTTATTTTTAATACATTTACAATAACTTCTACATGTCTGTTTTTCTCTGTCAAGATTGGGTGCTAAGTGTATATTAATGAGAAATCAAATGAACTTTTTTTATTTTAGCAAATGGCTGCAATGAAAAAAATAGTAAAACATTTACAGGGGACTGAATACCTTCCGTACCCACTGTAAATAAAAACATATAGTATAGCTAAGTAGTTATCGTTTTCAAATAATGGAATTGCCAGTTGGCACTTTAATGTAGCCTAAATCCTGACTGAAATGCTTTGTAAATGTTGTTATGGTGGAGGTAATTACACAGCTGATGGTAAACAGCTTTTAGGAAAATTGTGGAGGTGAAAGGGAGATGTGCAATCAGTCTATAATCAGACAGCCTGTTAAGGTCAAGGTTAGGTTTTTTAATCAAAGGTTTTATAATTATGCATTTAACAGATTTGGACATGTGACCAATGCTAATTGATGAGTGTGAAATAATGAGTGATATTAGCTTTTAAGTTAATGTTCAGTAAGAGTGTAGGATTTGGATCAAGTAAACACAACAGCGATTTAGATGAGTTGATCAGGGAAGACAGTTCAGTATTACAGAAGTAACTGGGGTAAAATATTCTAGCCATGATATGCAGATAATGAAACTGACTTGTGGTTCTGCATATAATAGGTTGGTTAATAGCTGGGTGCCTTCATGAGTCTTGAGTTCTTATTACCATTTAAGAAATTAATTAAATCATTAAATCATCATTACTGTTAGAATTGGATGGTATTTAAGAGTCACTTTCTGTAATTTTGCTAGTTATCCTGGAGACCTATTTGAAAACATGTCTAGGATTTGTTCTTATTTTTCCCTATTAGTAAGAATAGTACATGCACAGCTTTAGGTCAAGTTAAAGTACTGTTTAAACTACGCTATTTTATTCAGTAACTACACCTCCAAGCCGAAATACCTCCAATTTACTGTTGCAACTTACATTCTGAATCTGAGCTGTGCATTTTAAGTTACATTTTAAGGTGTGACCTAGATGCTGGCCCTTTTCCCTAAGGTGTTTGACAACTTTATGTAAAAATAAGTGATTGGTGGGATGCATGCTCACCTATCAGGCTTTGTTGGTATTTGAGATAGCAGATGTAGTCTATAAGTGTGCTTGGTGTGATAATAAAGCAGATGGCAGATATCAGGCTCTTACAAGTAGTTTGTATAGATAGTGATCAGAGATTGAATCACTGTGAAGCAAAACAACATGGTTATCTATATAATATGTTATTATTAGATATTAATAATTCGATAGATTAATAATTAGAAATCTTTGCAATGTTGATTCCATCACATTCTCTTTAATACCAGTGGATACAAAACATGACTAAAATGCTATTTTCTTTGAATTTTGGAAGCATATAATTTTTTTGCATTTTGACGTATCTGTGCTGTGAGTGATTTTTTTTGCTATTCTACAAATCCCATTTCTAATTGTGTGGAGCCTGCAGGAAACAGTATGGTAATGCTTCTCCTGTATACACCGTTATGTAGAGGAGGGGGTCTTTTAACTCATGCTTCATGCACCCCATAGCTGTGTTTATCCTAAATGACCCTCTTCTAATCACAGCAACAGCAGGCATTCGCCATTGCCTCCTAAATTTTAGGCATTGTAGAACCTTGCAGCCAGACGCTGAGAAGAGGCTCATTTCAGGGTGACAAGCATCATGCCTGCTGTGCTGGAGCACAGCTGTACAGATCTTCCAGGGTTTATTGGCCTGAGAACTGGTTATTTTTAGTCTGGTAAAAGGACGTTTAATGTAGTGATCTTTATTTGTATCAGAATTGATTTAAATTCAGACCATATTATCATGATTTAAAATGTCATTTCCTCTTGTTCCCATTGCTTTGAAAGCCATTTGCAGTCAGATTCACACAGAGTGAACAAGAGAGAGGGATGAGTTGTGTGCAAGGAAGTAAGGTCTGATATGACTTGTTGTTTTAGGTCTGCTAATGCTAATGTTAATATTTGAATTATTTATTTTAGTTTTTATCCCATTGGTTTTATTTAGTTGCATAAAATGTTCATTGCTCTCTGTTAAGAGAAGCACTCTGGGTTTTGAATGCCCAAATTTAATTATTACAGTAATTACTTTGCCAATCGCAGCCTCAAAATGGTTCACATGATGACTTAATTTCTACTACACAAGACATTTACAAAATTTGTCAGGGTATAATTACTGTATTAAGCATTTCTATTTGCCACTTACTAATTTATCTAATGTTTGGAATGTTTATGTAAACACAACCATGCATGTTAATTAGATTTTTGTATATTTGTGCTGTTTGCAGTGTACTGATAAAAGTGTGGAGAAAAAAAACCTTTTTCTTTTCCACTTAAAAACATACTTTACCTAAACCATGCTGCAACATATTAAGCTTGGTTTTTTTTAATATACGTACTAAGACAATATTAATGTAGAAATACATGAATAATGCTCACTTTTCAAATATTTTATATTGTTTTTACTTAAAGTATTAACAATTGCCATAAAATACACAAAACAGCCTTACATGAAATGACAGACATTTCTATGCATTTTCAACAAACATCTCTAAGAATAGAATAGTTATATTAGAATTCAATAAGAAGTACAGACATTATCTTTCTAATTGTGAAACTGTTACCAAAGGCTCACGTAATGCATAACAAAATGCTAAAGAGCAATTTACAACGTCTCAATTAAAATCTTGATAAATTTAGATTGTAAAGATCGATCAAACAACTTTAAAACTGTTACTACAGCTTCAGTTGCTTCACAAAGAGATACACATTTTTTTATTCTTAAGTTGTAACAAGAGTGTTGTGTCAGTGCATAGCATTAGTTTTAACCTGATTGTTTTAGAAATTATATATTATCCAGCTCAAGGGCACAGGACAAGGGAAAAACAAATTATGCCCACGTTTAAACCAACTGGAACATCTGTAAAGTCTTTTTGCTGCACAGAAAAAGTCCATTTCCCAAGCCAGGCCACCGTTCAAGGTGAAAACAAACAATATTTTAATCTGCTGCATAAATCCAAAAGTATCAAAATGGTACCATATTTTAATTCCAACATGATAAATTATCTCTGTAAAGACACTTTTAGAACTTGGAAAGGAGATAAAAAACAACAACTATCTATCCATCAATTAGTTGTTCCTTGCTGCACAAAATAAAATAAAAATAAATTGATGTAGTAACAGGTATACCAGTGCACAATATTCATGTTTTACTAGTAGTTTTCATTGCAAAAAGTGAACTTGTCAAACATTTTAGAACACCTAGCTCATGTAAAATCTCACTTGCTACACAGAATAAAATTACTAATGAAATAAAGTTATAAAAGCAGAAGTTCAAGTTTAAGTGGCAAATAATAATATTCATCTTTCAATCTGCTAGGGAATACAAACCCCCTAAAAATGAGATTTTTTTTTCTAATAAAATAACAAACAAATATTTTTTAGTTCACAAATTGAATTCCTACATTCATAGTTTTCTCTGACCTTCTGAAGAAAGTTTAAGTTTAAGCTTCAAATGCGTGCCTCAGCATTGGAGAACAACTGAGATTCAGGGAACAGATTAAGCCCATGTGCAAAAGGCACGCATTTATAAGATTTTTACTTTGATCCAGTGCCTCTGTTCCATTTAATAAGAACAATCACGTTGTCTGGAGTGGCACCTTCCTCTGCTGTAGCACTGTTTAGTATAATGGTCTTCATTGTATGTTCAGCAAAGCTATCCTTGATTGTGTCTTGCTAACAAATTCCAACTACTAGTTTAAGTCAGAAAATAATTGGATAAACAATAACTTTATCTGGTAATCTTTAATGAGCTCCTCACTAAGACTCTTGAAGGAATTGAATGAGACTGAGTGAAAACGAATTCCTGCATCTCACTGACCTTCCTGTTGGTATGAATAAATATAAATACCTGCAGTATGTTTAGTATGTACAGTATATTTTAATCTACATTTTACAGATGATCGCTTGGTTGCATGTAACTGTTGTTTGCTAAGGTATTGCTAAGTAGTCGCAATACCTGTACAAAAGAAGGGGCTCTGTGTGTATGTCATTTTAGTAGAGTCAGGAAAGTGTTAAAATTTTGTCAAAAAACAGCTTATTTTATGGTTTGTACGTTAGTTTCCAGTGTATTTGTCTTACACACACAACCATACACATTGAACATGCAGTGAAACACTTGCACAACATTCTGTACCCAAGGAGAACAAAGACAAAAAATGTGCTTCTTGCTGTGAGGCAGCGGTGCTACCCAGCGAGATACCCACCCATATAAACAACGCACAAATAATAACATATAAAAAAGAAGAATACATCAAAATTAAGTCTATTAAGTCAAGAAATTATTTTTTCCACTGTAGAAAATGAAGGATTTTCTTTGATTGTGTTCACACTGTAGATGAAAGTGTCTCAAATGTAATAATTTAGCGTGTGACATTACTTTTTTCTTGATACTACAAACAGCAAAAGTAACATTCTATCTGATACCAGTTTCCATCTGTGCCACTTTCATATGTGGTACTGAAAACCAGTACATCCAATAAGTATTTGATCTATGGTGATGATACCCCAGTCTTAATCTCAGTATTAATTCAGCCTCATTATTATGAAAGCAGCACTTATATATAACATTTATATATCAATATATGTATGATCAAGTGGAAAGATAGAAGAGGATTAAGAGGTTTTAATCTTTAAAAATGTTTTTGTTTAATGACAGACCTCTCTATTCATTTTAGGTGGTAAAACGTGCAGAACATTCAGTGTATCAAATGTGTATATTCCTCACTGTATATTAACAAATGAAATAAAGTCAGTCAAAGACCAGACAAAACATAAAATAACTTGAGTTCATAACTGTCTGCAATTAAATAAAAGTCAAGCTTTTTTGGTGATCTTGTTTAATGAAATAAAATCAAAGACTTTTTTTTTTTAATTGTATAATCATTTCGAAATATCCCCTATTTCCGTCACAGTATATAAAGCTAGCTTCTCTCTCTCTCTCTCTCTCTCTCTCTCTCTCTCTCTCTCTCACACACACACACACACACACACAAACAGTTTTATATTTACATGTTTTATGACATATGTTCGCATGTGTAAACACCGGCTACTTTAAGTATGCCTTAAGAATTGCCTTCATTCTTTGTTGCATAGGTACTGGAAATATTCCTCAGAGATTGTGGCCCATATTAACATGAAACCATGACAGTTGCTGCAGATTTATTGGCTGCATGTCCATGATGCGAGTCTCCTGTTCCACCACATCCCAAAGGTGCTCTATTGGATAAAGATCTGGTAACTGTAAAGGCCGTTTGAGTACACTGGCCACACTGCTATGTTCAAGAACAAAAAGGCTACCATTTTTATATAAGGCAGTATTTAGAAACACTATCATACTGCTCAACCCTAACACAAACACACATGATCATGGGGATCGTGATTTTAGAGTTGAGTGCTTCTCCTTTCTTTTGCTAGACAAATGGCAACTCCACATAAGTCTTATTTTTAGCTTGTCTGACCACATATTGAAAGTAAATTGGAGAGTGACTTCTGTCTGATTAATTTGTATTTCCCTATTTATTTGAGGCAAGCATGTATGTAGCTAGTTATTTTATAAGGTAGCAATGGCCATTTTTCCAAAGGGTTGGCCATTTCAAAACAAAATTCTGTCTCAGCAAGTATCTCCTCATGCTTAGAGCCCCAGACAATTTCCCACACTGTAGATACACATTATTGATATGGGCTCTGATGACAAGAAATAATAGATTAATAGATATACAGACAGGACACAGGATGCCTGGTGAGATGTTTCACAGAGCTATTAATAGTAGCTTTGTTCAATTTGTCAGTGTGTGTGTGCTGCAGTGAGAAAAATGTCTGCATGATCTATTTCTATTTCATAAGCGCCTCTCCTTACTCTAAGATTCCCTTTTTCTGTTACAACAAAGATTGACATTAGAAACAAAAATACATATATTAAATTTTCCAACAGTGGATAAACTTGCTAATATTGAATATGGTCAGACTGCTTTTTATATAGAGTAGCCAATGGATGGCTGTCCCACTGCTGTTACTGAGAAAATGCAGATGAGACACCCATAATTTTGGAACAGAACTGACTAATATGTATGCACTTAGCAAATCAGAGGTTGTAAATAATAGAGGGGTGGTTTAGCAATCAGCATGGCACAAGTGTGGGTTTATTTTTAGCTCAGATCACTGTGTGTCTGGGAAAGGAGCTGAGCTAAGCACAGACTAACCAGTGCTCTCTTTAATTGGATTGGTTTATTTATCTTCAGCAGCCATGATAATTTAGCAGGCTCTAAATATATCAGCTTGGCAGCAACTGTATTCATCATATGGCAAGATATGATTTTAACAAAGACAATGAGGGGGCCAAAATGGAGACTGGTCATTCATGCCCTGAGCTAGAGAAAAGAGTGTATTTGGCTGATGAAAATGTGAAAAGCTGAAATTCCAGTCTTCATGTGTCACAGCGCCAATCCATGTATGTATCTTACAAATGTTAACAGTTTAGCTTATTTATTCATTTAATGAAAAAATGTAATAGGTTTACTGCTAGTATGAGAAATTAAATAAATGCTAGTATGTGAAATTAAATAAAGGCGATTTTCAAATGTATATGCACATACACTTGCAGTATTTGAATTTATGGGCATGATGATGTGGAGAGAAGCCAAAAATGCACACATTCAAATGCTTTATATATTGTGAAAATCTGCTATGCTGTGTTTCAGTATTATTTGTGCAGGGCATGAAAGCAGGCACCGTTGGTGTGGGAGTGGCCAATACGTATATGGTACTATTCAATGGAAGTCTACTGTACTGTATAAGTAGATCAGTACTACATTTATATGCAGTTAAGCATAATATTCTTACCAAAATACCTCTCAGAACATGTAGATGTTTATTTTTTAAATTGCAAACACATTGTTCACTGTTTGCGTAATGTAGCGACATCATTTAATATTTATGAAGCAGTGTAGAGAGAACAGGTCTTTATCTTTTTATAGTCCAAGAAATAGGAGATCAAAAGAAGCAGGCTGGATGTAATTGATCAATTTTTAGGTGTCCACTTACACCAGGAGAGCCATAATGCAGCTGGGCATGTTTGACCCCCAAAAGCGGGCTAGTGTGATTGCTCTGTATCTCAGGCATGCTTGAAGAGGTGGGCTGCATGCCCAAAACAAGTAAGTGCAACCACTCCGTTCATTGTGCTGTGAAAGCACGTTTTAAAAGTATATTAAAGACATTAGCGTGGTTGCGTGCAGATTAAGTGTAGGACAGAAGAATCCTGTTGGTTACATGCAAATACAAGGCAATTAACACAGACTGAACGCAAGGCAAGGCAAGTTTATTTGTATAGCAAAGTTCATACGTGGTGGCAATTCAAAGTGCTTCACATGAAGATAAAATGCATTAAAACGTTCCTGAGATAATACCCAGGTTCTGGAAATTATATTAGCATTCCAAACTAAATCCCAATCTAGTGATTTTCAGATATGCATAATTCATAGTAGCTCTTATAGGTTGTCCTTTGTCAGTCATCACTGGTCCATGGTCATCATTGTTATTATCTAGTCATCTAGTTATTAATGTGATTTTTTTATTACTTCTTAGTAATAAAAAATCCACACTCTTTGTTCTCCAGTCACAAACCCAAATAAAAAAAAATATAATTTGGGAAAGCATGGAAAGTGTTTCTTACATGTATAGGTTGAATCACAAGGTAAAACAAAATACAATATGTATTTCTTCAACAAAAGTTTTAAATAACGACAGCACTAATGTAGTTTCCCATCAATGAATGCTACACTACTGTTATTGTTGATATTGTTTACATGAATGGTTCACTTTTGAATACTCTCAATACAGTTATATTTACCAACATTTATTTATGCACACCGGTCAATCTCACCCCAAAGTCCACTAAAAGCACCTAAAACAGTTTGGAAACATCTCAAAACCAACACAGTTCATCAGAACACAAGAACGTCTTTACATACTGACTGAAAAAAGACTAATACCAGAAAACAAAATGTTGAATCTATAGATGGAGCATTTTAAAAATCTTATTTATTTAGTAATTTTTAATATATATATTTTAACTTTACTGCATTAATTATAATTCAAAACATCAGAAATTGAGTATGGTGGAGGTAAAGTACAGTAATTATATTATGAACTGCAAGCATTTCCCTGACTGCCATAGAGTGATGGAATGCCAGAGTGTCTCAAACAGTTACCAATATTGAGACATTCTGTACATGACCTATCATCTGCTGCCACAAGTCTTCCATAGATATTGTCAATGATTGTTTGGTATTGTATGGCCAATATCATGCAGATTTCAGTATTCAGGATTTTATCATTAGTTGTCAGGCTCACATATTTACAAATGTTGTAGTGTCCTCAAATACCCTGGACTGAGCTTTATGTTTTAAGAATGGCCATACCAATTGTACATATCAAACACATCTCATGTTTAAATGAAGTTGTACATATTTATTTTATTCTATGTTCTGTGGACATTTCAAATACATAATAATAATAATAATAATTATATATATATATATATATAATTTAGAGCAAAAAAGTGTGTTTATTCACTGCAAATGATAACTAACAAAGAATAATGAATAATATAAATAATTATATACAGGAAAATCATATCATTATATACAGGTTTATCATAATTGTTTTACCAAACAATACTGTTGTAATGTCATAATTTAGGAGCTGTTCTCTTGTTAGGTACAATAATACGCCTTTATATGGAGCAAAAGACAGAACAGATAACGCCTCACAAACACTATGGAAGTTTGTCTCTTCGTTTTGTTTGAAGAAGGGTGGGTTAAACTACCTATTTCTTCTGCTGATTGTGGAGATTATTCTGCCCCATTACCCACTCTGATCTTAGTACATCACTTCTAAGTACTGACAAGGTCCTTTAGGTGACCTGGAGCAGTTTTTTTCTCTGACAAGGTATCAGCAATCAGACCTTTGGCTGTGCTGCTGCTGTTGATCTTAAGCCTTTAAGAGAAATCTTCTCGCTGTATCTTGCATAGTGTTTACTACAGTGGACATGCCAAGTAGGTTGGCTGCAATTTCAGAAACCTCTTGAGTTGGGGAGAGAAGGAACCTGTTCATCTGTAGGGTGCCCCTAGGTGTGCTGTACTGTCTGGGCGTAAGACGTCTGTGATGCATTCCATAGCGTTTTTTATTGACACGTTTACCTGGGTAGAGGTGCGTCATGTAATGACATTTCACAATTACGTTTTTGTTTTTGCCTGTATGTGCTTTTTGTCTCTTTTGGCTTTCCCAAGTTGAGACATTTTGAAAGAAAGTTTAGTCAAGGTAACAGGAATGTGTTCTAATCTTTCTTCTTAAAAGAAGCTCAGTGGAGCTTTATCCATTGGCCCATGGAGCAGTATGATAGGCCATGAGATAGTGATAGGTAGACCTTTTTAAATAGATTTTTGTCCATGGTCTAGGTGGAAACATTGTAGACAGGTAGGCAGCATCAGTTCCTTTAAGTTTGCTCTCTCATGCACATGTCCTACTGTTTTGATCATTTGTTGTTGGCAACATCTAAGGGGTTGTTTTTCCTGGTTTTCGTACTTGATCTTCTTGCATTTAGAGGAGTATGGCACTCAACCCATATGACAAAGCATCAGCAGAGACCAGTGTTTCAGCATATGGATTTTATAGTGCCAGCCCAGGTGGTGTTGGTAGCTCTCTTTTAATTTGATCAAAGTCCTCTTCCTGCTGGAACCCACATATTTGACGTCTCAAAGTCGAGGGGTTTTCTTAGCCAGATGGTGCATAAACTTGCCAAGATCATTTTTCATTCCTAGCAGTCCTCTCACTTCTACCAGATTCTCTTTACTGCTTCCACATTTTTAGGATCTGCACTTACCCCTGATGCCCTGATAACCTGCCACAGGAAGGTTTGCTCTTTTATTTTGATGCACATGCCCATGGCCTCCTGGAATCTTGACAACCCCACAGGTAGCCTCACATCAAGTTGCTTCTGTTTGGCTTCCCAGAAGAGCACATTGCCCATCTGACATTAGAAGTGATCTAGAGTAGAGTAGGTTCCTAAGCACAGTCGGGTTATAAAAATGGTGTAATAACGGTAGTCAGTAGTAAAGACTAAACTTTGGAAAGTGGGATGCGCAAGAAAGTATGCATCTCTGTTTGAAAACAGTATAACTCTGTGCGCTCTACTGAGGGAAGTGCATGCCTCTCTTTCATTTCACATGATTTTTTCAGTTCAGTGAAGTCTGATATTCTCACAAGACCTATTCACTTGGGTACCACCACAGTAGTGCGCACACCTTTCAGTTGGATGTTCCACCATTGGGATGGCTCCTTGTTGCTCCAAGTGGTTTAGTTCTTTTTTGACATTTGATAGAAGAGGGAGAGAAATGCATCTAGTGATTCAGTGAGAGAGTTTTTAGTGTCTGCAGAACAGTGTTATCCTCACCCTGCATGTTTACAAAATGGTTGAACAGCTTTGGGAATTCTAAGCTTACCATACAGAAAGTTAGAAGCATACGTAATAGCACATAATATCTCAATGAGCACGGAAAACAGCTGCAGTTCTATTTGACATTGACTGGACAAGTTTCTGCATATAGGCAACACCAATCACAATGAGAACTGTCAACTTGAAATACAAGAACTGTTGTGTTCTTCGGTAAGATAATAAGCAAAAGGGAAAACATGTTCAGCAACTTGAAAATGTGGTTCTAATTTACTGTCAACTCAAACATTTCCGAGTAATTAAAATACTACCATTACAGCACAAAACATCTTGAACCACATCTTGCATGCAGTCCGCATTGAAGGCTTACTTAGGACTGCGATAAACACAGCACCGAGTTTCATTCACACACAGGCATAAACTCATTCATCTGACCAGATAACACATTTCCAGTCATGATCTGTCCAGTGTTTGTGTCATTTTGCTCTTTGTAACTGGACACTACTGAAAACAGAATTGAGCAAATGCCTCTTGCTTTCAACTCTGCTCCATATGTCAATAGTATGCAATTCCCTACAGAGTGTTCTTTCAGAAGTTGGTTCTGAAGGAACAGCATTGACTTTTGGAAACAGTTCTTGTCTGGAAGTGGAACATTTTTTATTTATTCATGTGAAACATGCTAGCACTCGATGTCTGTCAGTTTTGTCTTTTGTCCACAATTCTGAAGACAATTTCAAGAGGGCAATGCCAGCTTCAAAAGCCAGAAGTTTCTACCTCCAGTTAAACATGCATGACATTTTTTGTCTGTGGGGCTTCTTCTTTGCAATGTTCTGATTAGTTACCAACTGTAGTAAACTTTCGGATGTGCTTTTTTGTTCTTCTTTACTGTGGCTATAAATGTAACTTTTGCTCTCAGCCTCCCTCTCAGACCCTTTAGGACCTGAGAGTGAGGCTGCACCCATGTCTGTTTGGCACTCAGTGTTGCAGTGATTCATCTTTATTTCTGTCATCCAAGACCCTTCATCTGCATTAACTGTAACTGAGTCAAGGAATGCAACCGTGACCTCTTTAGTAGTATTGCAATGTTTCTCTCATTGAACTTTTTTAAATCAGCTCACTCTGAACCCCCCCTTTATCTGCATAGGTAAACCACTGCTTCCTTGGATGTGCATTGGTGCAAGCTGTGACCTTTCATGTCTCCATGCCTTTTACATTGTGTGTGCTCGATGGCCTTCATTCGCGCTATTCTGCTACCTGAATGAATGTGGCTTTGCTTTTATGTATTTGCTATCTCCTCGCTGTTGTGAAGGCATGCTGTCGATCTGTATGTTAATGTATCTCCATTAAGTCTTTTTTAGCATTTCTTGTTGATTTCTTAGTTGTTCACTCTGTCTTGCTCTGTTGACTGCCTTTGCAAGCGTAACTTCAGAGTCCATTTGTAACTTTTCTGACAATTTAATTTTCTTAAAGAAACTACAGCTTTGTCTCTCACCATTTCATCATGCAGTGCGCCAAATGCGCAATGTTCAGTCAACAAGTGACGTGTTGTAATAAAACTGTCAAATGACTCACCCAACTCCTGCTGGATCTTATTAAAGTTGGGTCTATCAGAGTTGACATTTCTATGGTATGAAGTGAGCATCCAACCTGTCTTTGACCGTATTGAATTCACCCTGCAAAG
Source organism: Parotocinclus haroldoi (assembly GCA_034779995.1). Classification (NCBI taxonomy): domain Eukaryota; kingdom Metazoa; phylum Chordata; class Actinopteri; order Siluriformes; family Loricariidae; genus Parotocinclus; species Parotocinclus haroldoi. The sequence continues at coordinate 21,900 of JAUZST010000373.1, forward strand.
AAGAATATCTTCCACTTCTTCTCATATCGGTTTGGTGTTTGTCTGCTTGCGTTTTCAGTCCAGACACAATTCAAAACATCTCAAAGCGTTGATCCACCTGGGCCAGCCTTCAGCCTTGAATGTGAATTTTGCTTATGGAGTGAGAGACCCAACAGACATCTCCTCACACACTGACAGTACAAAGGTTCCTTCCTATGTAAATGATACGAGACTACAGAAACATTCAGAAATGTTTGTGTGTTTTACTTTTAAATAAGTTTATTTCTAAATAGGTTTTGGTTCAACTGATGTTGAATTGAATTATGTAGAATAATGGCGAGTCCTTGTTGGAATTCATCAGATAATACAATGAAAGCGCTGACATACATGTAGAAATGTTAATTTTAAGAATGTTAAGTGATCTTTCAATATTTTTCAAAGCTGCACGTGCACGTGCATGAAAAGCCTTTGGCTCTAATAAGTAAATAAAATAATAGTATATATTCATATATATGCACGCCTCGGCTATGTATATTGAATGGCAATTACAACAGGCCCATTAGTCAAAGTATAGCATAAACGATTTGTGTCTATTTTCAAATAAATATATCCCAACTTTATATCCCCGTTGTGTGTGTGTGTATGCGTGTGTACTTCATAATCCAATGCTTAACAGCCAACACACATTCATAATGCTGTATTATGTGCCTCTGTTTTGAAGGAACAATAGGAAAGGGTTTTAATATCCTCTTATTGCTCATTTTAGATGACCATGGGAAACTGTTCAGAGATTAGCCCTTAATTAAAGACTCCAATACACAAGAAGGGTTGGTGCAATTAGCCAGGCATAAATGCAGACTTGAACTCAGACCAAATCCAAACCACTGCATGGACTCATAGGGACTGTTCTGCACCAGGCTGGTTTATTTTCCCTTGTAGGTGAAATGTAGGTGTAATGGCACATCCTATGTATACTGCTACTGTTATAGTTTCTCATTTGTTTTTATGTAGTTCTGTAGGACACTCTAATCTTGTGTCCTGAGAGTTTACTGTGTAATGTCAAAGTCTGTCTGAGGAAAAAATAAAATATTTGGGCTTAGAACTGAACTGAGAGACTATGCTAATAGACATGGAGCAGACTGTACTGATGCAGACAATAGACATGGTGGAGAGAGAGACTGAAAGAGAATAGGAAATGTGTATTGAGGCAATTCAGGGATCAGGTGGATGCTGGATTAGCAGGAAAATGACTCTAAAAGACAGAATGAGTAGAACTTGAACAGATTTCAAAACAGACAGAACCTGCAGAAAATCACAAGGCATGATAAAGTAGCAATTGGTACCTATGCTGAACAAAAATCTAAACGCAACACTTCAGTTTTTGCTCATGAGCTGAACGCAAAGATTTTTACTATGCACACAAGTCCATTTTCCCTCAAATATTGTTCACAAAATTGTCTAGATTTTTGTTAGTGAGCACTTTACTGAGATAATCCATCCATCTCACAGGTGTGGCATATCAAGATGCTGATTAGACAGCATGATTATTGCACAGGTGTACTATAGGCTCACCACAATAAAATTCCACTTTAAAATGTGCAGTTTACTTTCACTGCATTGGGGATAAGGGGGTGTCTGGTCGGTCAGAAAGCCTGTCAGTGTCTAGTGTGACCACCATTTGCCTTACAGTTGTTAATTTTGGCTTGTGGAATATTGGTCCATTCCTCTTCAGTGCCTGTGCTAAGTTGCTGAATGTTGTCAGGAACTGGAACACGCTGTCGTATTTGTCGAGCCAGAGCATTCCAAAACATGTTTGTGTGACATACTCCAGTGAGTATGCTGACAATGCAAGAATTAGGATGTTTTCAGCTTCCAGGAGTTGTGTATATATTCTTGCATTATCATGCTGCAACATGAGGTGATGATCCTGGATGAATGGCACAACAATGGGCCTCAGGGTCTCATTAAGGTATCTTTGTGCATTTAAAATGCTATTGATAAAGTGCACTTGTGTACATTGTCCACAACATGCCATAACCCCAACATCACCATGGGCCAGTCGATTCACAACGTTGACATCAGCAAACCACTCACTCACACGACTACATACATTTCATACATCTGCCGTGTATAGTGAAAACTGGGATTCATGCATGAAGAAAACTCTCCAACGTGCCATACGCCCTCAAATGTAAGCATTTGCCCCCTCAAGTCAGTTCTGACGACTGGAGTCAGGCTGGAGACCATGATGAGAACGATGAACATGCAGATGAGTTTCTTGGTAGTTTTATTTCTGACAGTTTGTGCAGAAATACTTTGGTTGTGCAATACTGCTGGTGCAGCAGTTGTCCAAGTGCCTGGTCTCAGATGATCTTGGAGGTGAAGATACTGAATGTGGAGGTCCTGTGCTGTGTGGTCTGCGGTTGTGAGGGCAGCTGGATGTACTGCTACAATCTCTGAAATGCCTTTTAAAGAGAGCTTATGGTAGAGAAATGAATATTCAATTCACAAGCAACAGCTTTGGTGGACATTGCCATCATGCCAGTGCTCCCTCAAAATGTACAACATCTGTGGCATTGTGCTGTGTGATAAAACTACACAATTTACAGTGTCCTTTTATTGTGGCCAGCCTAAGGTACAATTTTCCAAGAATCATGCTTTTTTTATCAGCATCTTGATATGCCACACCTGTAAGGTTGATGGATTATCTTGGCAAGGGATTTAGACAAATTAGACAACTTTGTGAAAAATTCTTTGAGAGAAAATGGAGTTTCGTTTAGAAAAAAGTCTTAGATCTATGAGTTCAGTTCAGCTTGGAATTAAATGGGATCAAAAACATATGT
>JAUZST010000373.1:26197-48424 GCA_034779995.1 Parotocinclus haroldoi
CTCTCTCTCTCTCTCTCTCTCTCTCTCTCTCTCTCTCTATATATATATATATATATATATATATATATATATAGTATCTATATCTCTCATAGAACTTAGTCTAATCTTATTGAATCTTTTTCACACACAAATATCACAGTGGCTCCAGGTTTGAACAATGGATCCAATATGTGAAGCTCTGGTAGCAATTTGTTTTTAATGAATGCAATTAATATAGGTGCATAAACATGCCAGTAGGCCAGTACGCACTGAAATACATCTGAACAGATGTATATGGAAAGCATATTCCATTTGTAGGGCCAAAAATCAGGCAGGGAGCCCCTTGACATTAGACTGAGTTAGTGCTTCTTGAAAAGTCATTATGAGCCTGATGCATGCTGATCAGATGAAGATTTGATGTTCGAAAGAAAAGTTATGAGTACTGCTGTCTCCTTCAGTTGAAAACCTAAAGCAATGTAAATCCAGTCCAAACCAAACGAGAGCTTCCCAAAGATGAATTCATTTGGATTTATACCATGTTGCCTAAAAACATTATGCTATAATTTCAAAAGACACAGTAATAAAACTGAGTTGTTGAAAAACACAAGTTGTGTGTGATGATGGGATGCCATTCTTTTTGCTAACTGTAGCCAGTTATTATGTTATTTCCCTTTAAAAGTGCACTTGATGTAATGCTACAACTCAAAATGGGAAAAAAAAGGTTTATACAATGCTATGGAAAATGCAAATTCAATGCAGACAGTATAAAATCCACATATTTCATGTTCTGTCTGGCCAACATTTAAATCATATTAAACGGCCTGCAACACATTCAAAAAAGTTATTAGGTAAAAATAAACAATGATGAGATTTCACAGTGGTGATTTCAATATGTAATTGCAATCATGATTTGGTACAACATCAACATCTAAGAAAGTCTCTGAGAAGTAAAGATGGGCAGATTATCTTCAGTTTTTCAGGAAATTAATGAGAAAGTTATTAAAATGTTTTAAAACAATGTTTCACAAAGAAAATGAAAGGGATTTAGCATATTTCTCAACAGCGCATACTATTATTATTATTGGTTAATCACTACAATGCAGAGTTACATTCATGAATGGCACATAAATCCTTCCCCTTAAAATAATGCCATACATATACCATGTGGTGTTGACCTTTCTGAGCTCTGATGCACCTGAGATGGAGCGTCAAACAGTGGAAATGTACATTGTGGTCAGACAAATTAGTATTCCAGACCTTTTTTGTAAGAAATGTATAGGACCATCCAGCCTGTTATGAGAAACAAGTACAAAAACCAGGGTCTGTCATGGTTTGTGCCAATGGCCTTGACAAATTATTTAAATTTTTTTGTGATGGCAGCATTAATGCAGGAAAGTACATCAACATCTTATAGCAACATATGCTGCCTTCAGTTTACCAGACAGAACATTAAATATTTCAGGTTCATAATGTCTGCAATGTTTTATTTAATTTTTTTGCATTTTTCATCCCATCCCAGCTATTTTGTGTGTATTGGTTTTTTTTCTCCTGATTTCTGTTTTGTCATCTGTTCTGAATTCGTGGGAAATGCAAACTGGACATGCCTGCCAATGCTTGTGAGTTTGTGAACCTGTCCTTAAGAAAATATTTTTGTTTCTTATAAATAAAATGATCTCCAATAAGATATGTTCTGTCCCCATTTCCAGAAGAAGAAATCAACTAAACTGGTCTGCCTAATAGCTAATATTTTATTATTTATTTTTTAATTATTTATGAAGGATCTTTCGCAATGACAACACAAGCTCCATGTGACCATAGAAGTTGCAAGTATATCTTTTTTTATGTACAGCCTACCTTCTGATGTAGTAATCAAGTTATTTTTTACTGTCATTGTATGTTATTATGTTTTGTAATTTCTGATTAGAGTAGCTTGAAGGTTGCACCAAACGTTGACCCTTGAACAAATGTTCTCATGAAAATGCTAAGAGGGAGACAGACTTAAGTAATTATATAGGTGTTTTTTCTACATGGTCAGTGCTGATCAAAAGTCTATTTCACTGATTGGAGCTGAACTCATTCCAGTTTCCAATCATTACTGATCATGCCTTTTTAGAAGGGTTTTGAATTAGTTGCGGCACGCTGGAATGCCATTTCCCTTTTTGCGTTCAAACATCTGGATAACCAATTAAAGGAACTAAATTTATGGGGTCATTAATCTAAGTCTCTGAGCATTTTCATTAAACGTCACATTCAAACCTCCCATCTGATTAAAAATGCAAGATCAAATGCAGATTTTATGTCAAACGTGTATATGAGGAAGAGCAAATACGTCATGCTTCAGCTATGCGATGACAAGGACAGTTGAACTAGACCTACATTGTGCCAGTTGAAAGGCATTGTTCATGTCTGCTGTCTTCCAGCAGTAAAAGATGACCCCTCTCCACCCTAGGTCATGATCTGTAACGAAAGTCAATTTAAAACAATGATCTGCAGTCTAAGCCAAGTTCTACAGCAGTTAAGACTTACATAACAGGATTCTGAGTAAGGCCACCAGAATACATATGTATCTCATTTATTGGAGGTGTTAGAAAAGTCAAGTTATCATTCAGAATACCACCAAAGGTCACAACACTACATTAATACAGTCAGGATTTTATTTATTATGTGTACGTTGGGTTTTTGGGTCACTGTTCTGACTTATTTGAAGTAGTGCTTCGGAACGTGGTTAGGGCATTAAATGTTTCATATGTTAAATCAAGGCGTGGCATGGTGGCATGATGGACAATACTGCTGCCTCACTGTAAGACCGTCCAGGGTTTGATCACCTTGCAGCAATCTGTATCCTTTCTGTGTGCCTCTGCATGTCTTCCTTGTGTCCTCCTTGTGTCCACTCTTTACTCTGGTTTCCAGTTTCTGGTTAATTGATTACGCTAAAGTGGCACTAATGTATGAGTGTATGTATGAGTGTGTGTCCTCTCTCTGAGTGCTAGTTCCTGCCTCGTGCTCTGTGCCCCCACTTGGGCACGACTCTGTCCAGGATTAAATGGAAAAGATAGTAAATGAATGGACTTGGTCAATTAGGAAAGCAGGAATACCTATTTGATACAATAGAAAAGTTTATTATAGTCATATCTCTGAGACCAATACTTGATTTATATCTTATTTTCACATGTTTATATGATTTTTGTTTACATTTATCACACATAATAACTTATTTCTAGTAGCTCTAATATTTCTTGTATGTATAATGGCATGTCTTAAAATATCGTATTGTTTAGGTTTAATTGGACAATGCTTTAACTTTTATGTTGGATTATTGCATGGTCCAGGTGGACAAGAGAACTTAGAAAGATGCAGATTTTGATCCTGCATGCTTTGAAGATCACCACTGTTAGGCATACTTCGCCCACAGAGCTTCAAATGTCTTGGTTTTATGAAATGTAGTCCATGTACAGCAAAGTCCAGCAGGTTAGAGAAATTAGTGGTTCAGTTAGGGAATAAACAGCTTTTTTATTCGCACATGGACAAAAAGAAAATGTGATACATTTGTTTTCTTTTCTGCTTGGAAAGCCCAACCTGAGCCAGGGAACACAGCTGCACAAACTCTGTCTATTCCTTCTTTCTCTGTGTCATGAAAGCTGATTACCTTGGGATTCTACTGAATTCAAGTTAACTGTCAGTCTCTTTCACATTTTACCTAACTGATCAAAAGTATGTAGGCATGATTTCTAATTAGTGATTCCTGCTGTTTCAACAACACTTACTGCTTACATGTTCATATTATCAAGTAAGTAACCCTCTTTACAGACAAACAATGGCTTTGCACTAAACAAATAATCTGTACTAAACATGAGAGTGACTCTCATAACATTGGTTTCCACTACAGACGACTGACTACAGACTAAATGTGGTAATAATGTGGTAATAAAATATTTACCAACGTATCTATACTATATGTTAATATTGGTGTAATTCTATCAGTAATTGGTGTAATTCAGTCAAGTAATAAAATCTAACTGCAGTTTCATGCTTTTTGTTCATTAATCTCAAACTTATCCTAATCAAAAGTACAGAACAGCATGCAAACTCTGCTTTGAAGCTTTAGACACAGCTAATGCATCTCTAGGAAGCTATGGAGTAAACATGTAGGCATTAAAAAGTACGAAAGACTAACACTAATTGGACAAATGGTTTTGAAAACTTCATTTTGAGTCACGCAAGGACACAAGAGCTTCACTGGCAGTAAATGGAGTATAGCACTTTGGCACAAACACACAATAAAAACATTTACTGGACAGTGTGCTGTTTTTGTTTGTCCCACCCTGAAACATGCTTAACTTTTAATGATTGATCAAATGCGAATTAGGAGAATCAGGAACATGACTGACAAATAGTCAGTAAGATTTGAGATCATATATGATATGAGTTTCCCCTGTTACCAGCCCACATGGTAATTAGTCAAATTGCTTTTCTAAAACAAAATACAAAATTGGAATACCAACTATGGTACTCTCAGTACCTGACAGTGAGTTATTGTCCAACATCAGGGACCAACTTCAAAGACACATTCCAAAATCTAGGGGTAATCCATATCAGAATAGTGAAGGTTACTAGAACGATACTATGGATAGAATTCTCACTATATAGTGTATTTGAACGTTCATAGTATCCATACAAGCTTTGAACTCCAACTTGGCTGGTAAGCTTGTTGAAGTGTTGAGTGAGGAAAAGTGAAAAAGTTTCTTTTTAGCAAAGCATAAATTCAGGGAAGAGAGCTGTCAATCATTATAGAGCAGAGCATCACAGTGGCTAGCATGTTATGTGATATTCCGCCTGAATATGTTTAACTTGTCTATAACCATTGGGAAGACTTTGTATTATTTTGAACTAGCAATGTGCTTGTGGTATGTTTGCTTGCCAAGTTTGTAATTTGCAATATTTTGAATAATTTACTTACAAATAGGTTTTTTTCACGCACTGGATGTACTTCGATCACGATCCTCATTGGTGATTCACAGTATGACTTTATGACTCACCATCTCCAGCCCTTTTCCACAGGAATGTTCCCTGACTCTCTATAAATCAGAGACCACATATGGCCGAGGTAATGTATCCAGCCTGCCCATCTCTGTACTGCAACTTTTCCCTGTGAGACATGTTGGGTTTAAAACAGGAGCTAAAATATAGTGGCTGACTAGCATAGCGGTTTTACATTTTAACCCTTTTATCTGCTTTCAGGCCACATAAAGAATCTGGCATCACATTAAAAGAGGGATGGTCATGCAGTCTTTTGATCAACTGTCTCTAACAAATGTTCAGAAACCTGTCATTAAATGATAGTTTTAGAAATACTGGACTATTATTAGTTTTAAGGTGTTTTCTACATTTTAGACATTTCACAGCTGATTGGCTGCTTCGGTTCAGCACCAAATTCACAAACAGAGATTCAATGTTTACTATTCTCAAAATGTTAAAACATAAATAATGTAAATTAGGTTAGCTGATTATGCATAGTCGTATGCATGAACCTTTTATTATCCAACCAGAAATGGAAAGAGAAAAAACACAGTGCTCACATTTACTTTCTATTCATTGCATACAATAGGAACCCAGGATATTAAATATTGTCTGGTCAACTTAATTTCATTTGTTAATAAACATCCATTCCTAAATTTCAGGCCTTCAGCGCATTCCAGAAAAAGGTTGGGGCAGAGCGATTTATTGCTAGTAATGAAAAAAGTAAATTATAACGTCATTTCAAACAGATGATGTAAACAAGTGATTATAATGCTGATTTGCTACAAAAGCAGTGCTCAAACGAGGCTGAGTCTTTGATGGGCAAATGTTCTCCTGCTGTCAACAAATGTGTGAGAAAATTATTAAAATGCTTAAAAACAATGTTCCTCAAAGAACGACTTTGAAGGGATTTCCATATTTTAGTTTCAGCATATTTCCAGCTTTTTCTGAAATTCTAAATGAATTGTTCTGCATTTAATGCTGCCATCACAGAACTGAAAATGATCTTTGCCAAAAACCCTTTTTTCAAAAAGAATATCTGGATTGAACTGATTCCACTGAAGACCATGGAATACACGTGACCCACAGATCCCAGAAAACTCACAACATGGATTCCTTGTGGTCCAAAGATGAAAAGAACCACCCAGACTATTATCAGCAACATGTCCAGAACCCAGGGTCTTCCATGGTATTGATTTGCTTCAATAACCTAGGCAAAAGTCATTTTCAGTTACGTTATGGAAGCATTAATGCAAAAAAGTACACTGAGATTTTAAAGCAACATCAATTCCTTCAATATGGCATCTTTTCCCAGGGTGTACTTGCATTTACCAACAAGACAATGCAAAAAAATAGTCAAATCAGAACAGGTTAGAACTGAAATATGAGAATTGCTGCCAGTCTTCCTTTGGGAATAATGTTTTTAAACATTAAACATTTTAAACATTTTTTTGGAATGAGCTGCAGTCCTGGGATCCAGGAATGGGTGTTTTATTTAAAATTTGATTTAATTGTATTTTTAACTGATTAATAAATTCAATGAAGCTGACCAGACAAAACATGAAATATCTCAAATATCCATCCATCCAGCCAAATGTATGTAACACTGCATTTTACATGTTGTCACTGATAGAATTGTCTTAAGGGATTATCACAAGACCCTACTTTGCTATTTGTACTTCAGAATGGGAATCTCATGTATTTAATGATTGCTATTCAAACCTAGTTATGCATTTAATATACAATGATAGCCAAAAGTCTGAGACCGTTAGTTGACCAGAACATGAAAACATGAAATATGTCAAATATCCATCCATCAGTCCATATAAATGTAAGTAACACTGCATTTTTACATATCATCACTGATTATACTTGTCTTAAGGAATCATCACAAGACCTTACTTTGCTATTAGTACTTTAGTTAGAAGCTAGCTAGCAACAAACAAGTCACTATGCCAGCAGCTCTGTCCAGTGGTGTGTGGGAAGAATAGCTAGTCCTCATCATATACACAGTACAGTTGCTGTAAGATTTTTAAAATCCTTAGCTTTTATAAATTCCATGAAATTTAGTGTGAACTCAATGATGCAATTCCATCAATAAGTCTGATATTCAGCTGTTAATGGATGTCCATAACGTACAGGCTGCTGGACACATAGTAAACAATTAAATTATTCTGTGGACATGCTGTGGACATGCTGATAGTAATGTTCTTTTTCATGGCCTGCTTTTCACAGTGTTTTTAAGCATACTTTAATCCTGTACCATTTTCTGCACTAATAAAATTAGCTCAAGGTGCATTTTCCTTATAGCTTATGATTTGGATTTGGATTTTCTTACAGACTTTTTCCTTCCAAATCCACAAACCAACCACATGGAAACCTAGTGAATTTACTTGGTCTTTCTTGAGACCTATGAAGACAAATCAAACTGAACAACTCATCCCAAGAAAATAAAAAGTATAGTCTGTATAGAGTCCAAAAAGTTTTTGATTAGGAGAAATAGTACCATCTTAAATTTTGCATGTGGCAGAGGGCTGTGTCAATCTGATATCTGTCTTTCTATCTGAGCCATGTGCAAAGATCCAGTGTGGAATGGGGAAGATGGAAGTGCATGAGAGGACTTAGTTGGCTTGAGACTGAGCTCCAATACCATTACAAAGAGTCATGTCTGGATTTGCTTAGTCCCAATTAACCCAATTCAAGCAACCTTCATGAGATGAGGAGAAAGGGAACATGGCCAAGGAAAATACTCTTCCTAAGTCGTTTTTGTGGACAAGCTACACTGAGGTATTTCAACAAGATATTTTGTTTGCCTAATCCTGCAGGTAAAAGAAAGGGAAATAGTTTTCCTTACAGTTGAAAATATATCATTCTCCCACAGGGTTTTCTAAACAGTGTTCTCTACCTCCCAAGCTTTCAAATGACTGGAAACTGGAAACTAAGAAAAATATTTTTACGGAAACCATGAGATAAGGCCATATTCTTCATCTTGACATGAGGCAGAAGGGACCAGAGGTCAGGCATAAAGGTCATCTGTTTAACATTCCTCCAGAAAAGCAAACAAAAAATGAATACTTAGGATGATGATCTCAGCTGAAGCCCATTTACCAACAAAATTTGATTTTTTTACAATTGGGCAAGAAAGACTGAAATCAACTGTATACCAGTAGCTACTGCTTTGATTTTTCCATAGAACACAGAGAATGCTGTTTCACAGAGATACAGTCAACAACTGAGGTCTAAAAAGATTACCCTCAGTTCACATGTTTTTGAATAGTATAGACTTGTCGTGTGGGTCTTCTTGTTTGCAGGGTGATTTTAGCTTATTTGTGATCCATATGTTTTTTGTGGACACAGTTTCAAGTTCTGACCTCTTTCTGTCTGCTTGGATTATGTGAATATATTTGCCTGTATTCTGATGGAAAGACCTGAATATATCCCACTTCCTCTGACTGTATTGTGTTACAGAAAATGTCACTCACCATGTTGAGGTGTTGGCACAGAGACACTAGAAATACAAGCAGCTATATTATTAAAACAGATACCGAACAACAGTTCTTCAATTACCTTTCCCTTTTTTGCAAGCCTTAGGTGGCCTCCCTGGCCCAAATACCACAGAACAAGCCCATGTTTTTCAGTTATTTATAATGGGAATCTCATGTATTTAAATGGGTTTCTCAGTGTTAAGTGACACTAGGAACCCACAATTCCTCCATTACTCTAGCGTCTAAACTCTGGGTCAGTAATATTTGAGCACTGTACATGTGCCAGGAAAAAGCCATCCAAAACTAGTTATGCATTTACTATACAATGACAAACAAAAGTCTGAGAATGCTGCGTTAATGAAAATACTTGTTTGAATCTTTCTGAAGAAGAATTCATAAAGCACCACTACAAAGAGCCAAAAACACAACAAAGATTCACAAAAACTACTTGAAGACCAAATAAGAAGTGTTGACTTCCATGGACAGTAAAATGACCTAGATGCAATTAAGCATTCATGGTGTTATTGGAAGCATTCAATAATATCTTGAGATTTGGACTATTGTGAAACCATACTGAGATAACATGAGATAACAATCTAAAATATTTTTGGACTCCATTATAAGCTTTCTTATTGAGGATCCTCTTGGTACCTGTTTTTATTTAAATAGGGCAAATAGCCTGACCCTGATCATAGTCTGAGAGCTGTATGAAAATATTCAAGCAACAAAATGAAATGAATGAAAACATTTAACATTCCCAAGATACTAAAAAAGAAAGACACGCAAAAACACAGCCCTGGGTATGTTTTTGTTTTTTTTTATGGTCTTTTTGTTGACATTAGACTTTATTTTATTTGACAGTTAGTTTGATGGTGAAGCATTTGTAATGTTCTGCAATTCTGCATAAATATGACCTAAAACATCAGATGTTCACAAGTCCTAAAAGTAGATAAGAGATCCCACTGAACACATGAGGCAAATATATAATACTTATTTTTTGGGGACAAAAAAACCCCAGAATTACTTATAGTAATAAATTTAACAAAAGCAAGTAAACCGCTCACATTTCTGTAATTGATTAATTATATATTTTCATGGGACAACACTGAAGATATGACAATATAAAGTAGTCAGTCTACAGCTTGTATAAATTGTAAATTTGCTGAGCCCTCAAAATAACTTTACACACAACCATGAATGTCTAAAACCCTGGCTAAAAATGTGAGTGAAAATGGCCAAATTGTGTCCAAAGTGTCAATATTTTTTAGCACTGCCTCTCTTGGAAATTTTGGAATGGTCAAGCCAGAGTCCTCACCCTAATAGAAAGCAACAGTACAATAGAAATGTGGAAAGATCTGAAGAGAGCCATCCCAACCAAAATCCCTGAGCAGAAGCTGAATCATTCAGATTGTAGAACGGGCGATTTGAATGGGAGATTTGTTAACGTAGACCAAAACCTCCATGAGGAATGTTGCCAGCACCTTGTTGAATCTGTGCCATAAATATTTAAGGCAATTCTGAAGCCAAAAAGGTAAAACCAGTGACTAACTTAACTTTAAAACATAACTTTAAAAGTTTCTTTCTTTGGCTTTGTCTTCTTTATTTAACAGGCAAAGCTATATTAATAGGCAATTAAGCAATATTAAAGAAACAAACTGTTTGCACTAATTTTAAGGCTAATGCAACGGTAAATAAATTAGGCCCATGAAGATTTGCTTCAGATTTTGATAATGATCTGTTACATTTAAAATGTAATGAATACATGTTGTCCAAAGTTTGATTGTGGATTAAAAATGTGTTACCACTAGTCACACAACCACAGACCCAGCCCTTGACGCATATACACACAATAATACTGCAATCACATCACAATCCATCACATGAATCATATTTTACAATATGTATGTTCTTACATTGTCTCACTGCTGTAAACTTTACTGTTGTAAATAAAAAGCATGATATTTCATATAGAGTATGTGCAAAACTCTTAGGCATTCTGTATTTTTCAACTTTTCTACTATTTCTTTATTTACCAGTAAGTTTAATTAGACTGTTTTACATCTGTTCTTTACATACTATGTTTGTCCTCTTTACTCTGTCCTGTAACGGTCAGGACCAGCACAGAACAGGTACTGGTGTGAGTGTATGTTGAGCTGGTACAATTGGATAAGACACAGCATAGTTCTTAATTCTTCTAAACATTTTAAGAATGTTCAGTCACGGTGCACTCCTTTAGACACATCTACCTTATTGCTATACCTTTTGGATGTAAAATCTGAAACAGCAGCTCATCTGCCTATTGCAAAGTTTGTGTATTCATCAATGCTCATAGGGTGCTGGACATTTTTGGTTGGAAAACTATTTTTAGTCCAGCAGTGACTGTGAGGTGGTATAAAACTCCAACAGCACCGCTGTTCCACTGTTCTGATCCACTTATAGCAATACAAAACACACACACTAACACCACCAACATGTCACTTTTACTGAAGTGCTGAGAATGATCCACCTCACAAATAATACCTGACTTGTGCTGCTCCTGTGGGGGTCCTGACAATTAGAGTGATTTAAAAACAGATTATAGTGGACAAACTTAGTATGTAGAGATACAGTTGGACTACAGTCTGTAATTGTTGAACTACAAAGTGCTTTTTTACTAAAACTTAAATTAAGATTAAATTCAATATAAATATAGTATAAAATGTCATATAAAACTATTGTTATAATGTTACAACCATGCTGAATTGTTCTGTAAACATGTTCATATCTCTGATAAAACATTCAGTCATTTGCACTTAACTTGTGAAAAATAATAGCTTTTTAAACGAATTTAACAATTTTCTTTATCAAGTTTTGTGACATCTGGTCTGATATATGGATTCCAACACTGCCAAAACACCTGGACTCCAGCACCTCGGACAGCAACTGCTCAGCTACCCCAGACTACTAGCTGCATCAAAACAAATGCATGTGCAGGTGATGAGTGCCACTAATGGCATGAATTAATAAAATACTTTACTCTCACCAGCCTTGCTCCCAACAAGTTATAGTATCCAAGCCAGAGGTTAAAATGCATGTAGGTACTACAGACCTCCTGCATGAGTCCATGCTGCATGAGATCAATTCTTTGTAAAGAATGTCAAAAGCTTTATTTTAAGGATAATTATGGCTGTTACAATGTGCTCATTCCTATTGAATCGACTCTTAGTGATTCTGTAAGCCAGTGTAGACGAGCTACTGCACAGGACGTTTTTGGCAGCAATAGCTACTTACAGTACAAATATCAGGTTCCAGCCCTCATTTTGACTAGTATGGCACTGGCCACTGGACTTCACTCACATATAAAATAATGACCCTGGCTGTTCTGAAACTGTGCATACAGCCCCCGTGCAAGGACCTTGGTCAGATCATTGATAGAATTGGATAGTGTCTTCAGACTCCCTCAGACCACATATCCATTGTCCATATATCCTACTCCCCAAAGTCAGTCATTTAAGAACTCTGCTATTGTCTTGTGTGTCAGAACATATGCAGTACATAAAAGCAAGCATAGTGGAACAGGCAGTACTAATGAGCATTAGGCCTAGGGTAAAGCTTTCCAAGATGCAGCAAATTTTATGAAACAGCCAAATTCTCTTCCTTCAGTTTTCAGCCCAGAGCCCAACTGGTACTGTTGGCTAACAGCAACATATGAAAGGAGGCAACCGCAGGATGAAAGACCTGAGGAAAAGTCTGATCTTTTCCAGCAGGGTCAGAGAGATGACAGAGTTGCCAGGAAACACTGCTGCAGTTTATAACCATAGAAGCAGAGCCTCAGTACGCATAATTTCTGTCACCTGAATACTTCCAGTCAGCAATGAGGAGAGCTGGCTAACCAAATGATGGTGCCTGGTTTTGAAAGATGAATACTTTACTGTTATGGTACATTTGAGATTCAGTGTGTGATACCACAACTAACTGTTATATACATCAGTAAAAAAGACATATAAGTATACACATTTAAAAATATACAAAATAAGAATAAAATATGCACCAGAGACTGACTATGTATGGCAGTGTAAGTAAATATACAGGTATTTGCCATGGGTTAGTGCAATAATTGTGTAGTTTAGCATCTGGCATGGTGGCATAAACCCCAAATTAGAACATGTTGTTACAGTATGAAAAATGCATGTAAAAACACCCAGTGTTTCTCATGTTTACTTCGGAATGACAATTTAGAGCTAGTAATTAAATTAAAATTAAAATTAAATTTTTAAAAATACTAAATAATGATGTAATTTCAAACAGATGAGGTCAACAGGTGACTGTAATTCTAATAGTGTATTTATAATTTGGTCAAAAGGTCAAACTGTCCAGTCTGACAACAAATGCATTTCTCCCTCTACAGTCCATAATATCATTAAAGGATTAAAGGAGTCAGGAGGAATTTCAGTGCGTAAGGTCAAAGGGTTCAAGTTTAAGCTGAGATTCCCTGATCTTCTGTCCCGACATTCAAGAACTGACATTCAACAGTAGCTGCTATGCACACGTGCACTTTTGTTGTATTGTGTGGTCCATTGTTTTATGTAGCACATTGGTCCTTTAGGAACATTATTTCATTCACTCTGTACTGTTCTCCACTGTATATGGTTTAAA
Source organism: Parotocinclus haroldoi (assembly GCA_034779995.1). Lineage (NCBI taxonomy): Eukaryota > Metazoa > Chordata > Actinopteri > Siluriformes > Loricariidae > Parotocinclus > Parotocinclus haroldoi. The sequence continues at coordinate 39,313 of JAUZST010000373.1, forward strand.
TGACAATAAAAAAAACACTTGACTTGCCTTGATTTGGGGGTGTAGATGGATTCTGGGCAACACGATTGCCTTTATTCTATATGCAGGATACAATGAAGGAATAAACTTAAATATTGTCCCAAAAGAAGAGGAACAAGGTGTGCAAAATGATCTACAGTGGGTACGGAAAGTATTCAGGCTCGTTTAAATTAAAAGAAAAAAATTAAATTTAACCTTGGCCAGATCTGTACCTTGCCACAATTTTATCTCTGAGCTCCTTGGCCAGTTCATTCGACCTCATGATTCTCATACATACACTGACATACACTGTGAGCTGTGAGGTTTTATATAGACAGGTGTGTGTCTTTCCTAATCAGGTCACAGTTGGACTCCAATGAAGGAGTAGAACCATCTCAAGAAGGATAAGAAGAAATGAACAGTTTGTGAGTGTCACAGCAAAGGGTCTGAATATTTACGACCATGTGATATTTTAGTTTTTCTTTTTTAATAAATTTACAAAAAAAATAGCAAATGGCTGCAATAAAACAAAGAGTGAAAAATGTAAAGGAGTCTGAATACGTTTTGTGCTTCATGTTAGTCTCACCCATCTCTTCTTTATTAGTTTATGTGTACTACATTTGATTTGGATTGGATTAACCGTACAGTCATGGTTGACTCTCGGTCACTTAATGGATCATTGATCTCCACACATTTCTGTCTTTCATCAATGTGATCCATGAAGTATTTCGGAAGGACTGGGGTGCTTGCATATACAAGTCAATGACAATTTATAGACACCAATTAACCTAACACGCATGTCTTTGGACTGTGGGAGGAAGCCGGAGTACCCAGAGTAAACCCACACAGACACGGGGAGGACATGCAGACTCCACACAGACACCACCTTCTTGTTGTGAGGTAGCGGTGCTACCCACCGAGCCACCGTGCCGCCCGTGTACTGCATACAGGGCACTAAATAGTTTTAAAAAGATTTCCTTACTATATTAATACTAAAGTCAAATATACATAATTTCTGTGTACCTTGGTGTTATATTTCTTTTTTTTTCTTCACTTCCCCCTCTTTCCCTGTGCTCTGTCACCTTCCTGGCAATGATTCTGTTTTTGTCTAACCAATTACATAGGCCACAGATTCTCAGAACAGCCTAATTAAAAAAACCTTGCTTTTATATACACATACCCCTAACTTAATTCACAATAAGACTCCACTTTAAATTCTTTCAGGTTAGGTAATAACATTTATTACTATTTTATCAAATATTGAAGGATCACCTTGTTTACTATGGACCATTTTCAAAAAGATGAAATTGATATTTATAACTAGAAACCCTAAGCGATAAGAACTGTACATAAAACAGATCACATTTTCCTCTAGACATGGATGGAAAAAGGCTATCATGCACATGTACAATTTCAAGTGAGAGGAAAGAATGCCAAATTTTTCAGTAAGAATTTGTGAACTGTTACGTATGCATGCATGATTTATTTGTAAATACTTTTGTTTTAAGAGTCAAAACTGTATAAACACTTTGAGATAAAAATTCCATAAAGGACTTTCACCATGCCTGACATAACAAAATGTTAGCTGTATTATGTATATTGTAAATTCCTGGCAAGTCAGTTTGTTTAAAAAGATGATAAGGTGCTTCTGTTTGTTAGATTCAACCAAAGAAAGAGAGAAAAAGAGATATTTTAGTTTGTTTGCCTGATCTCATAAATTTAAAAGTAACAGTAAATAAACTGAAATGTTTGTTTTACAGAACATCTTAACCTTAATAAAAGTACTTACTTTTATGGAAGGAAAAGCAAAAATATGAAACATTTACCCAAATGAAACATTTATTTAAGCAGCGTTGGGCCGACTTGCCTGCAATGTGCATCCAAATGCTGATATATTTTTCTTTCTTTCCATTTGCTTCTCAAATAACAAGTACACACAACCGGAAAATCCCAGAAGCATGTCTCAACTAAATGGATAGGCCAAAAATGAAAAGGAAACAGGAATTGAAGCCATGAATCTACATTGTTCTGTGAGATTTGCTTTGAAGTTATACTGACTTGCCAAAGCCAATGTAGGTTCCATTATTCAACATTATTGCTTCATTGCCTAAATGTTCCAATGTCCACTGTTGCATAAGAGCACAGCATATTTAAACACACGAGAACACAATCACTCACATGTTGATTTATAGATTTATTGCCAATCATGCAGCATCTTGAGCGAGATAGAGAGTGTTCATTAGAGTCCAGTCTAATAGCTGCTTGTGATTAAAGGCACGAAGTATCTTGGATATCATTTTAAGGCATCTTAAGACAGTGATCTTGAAACAGAGAAAACTCTTTGGTTTTAGTTTATTTGTGTGTTGTAACGAGTCACATTACTCTGAAAGCCAAAAAGTATTGCCTAGATGTAATATTCTGATATTCAGCAACTTATCCATCCTTTTTGTATACTTCAGGATGACAAAACTCAATAATGGAGACCACTTGATATATTTTAGATGGCTGTTGTGCAATTGTTAGGTGGCATGGTTGCCAACGAATTTGTACAGATTGCATTTGAAGAATACATGGTCATTGGATGTTTTGATCAGGGTCAAGACTAGCACTGGTTTAAGCCACTGTGAAAGGAACTGCAACGGTAGGACCTTCTCTGATAGGTTAAATGAGTGTGCATGTGTGCAGTGCTCAACAGTGCAACAATCTCCAATCAATTTGGTATTTTGCTTTCTTTCTTCAACCAAAACTGAAATATTTATTTCGAATATATTTAACTGAGTTCTGTATTAACCTCAGTTCTCAACTAAACACTTCAACTTTAATTTATGATTTAAGCACAGTAGTACCTTGGTTCTCATTGTTAATTTGCTATAGAAGGCTTGTCGAGAACCATATTAATTGAGTACCAGGCACATTTTTCCAATAAGGAATAATGTAAATTGAATGTTCCAGACCACCAGAAAATCCACACAGTACGAGGCATTATATGCATTAATGGGGTTGTATTGTACAGGTTCACCCTGATTTACGATATGATCCGAAAAATATATTATAATATACATTTCTCATGAATCAAAGACATTGATATAGTCTATACTATATCATAATGGATCATAATATACATTACCAATTACATGAACACTTACATTAACCAGCCAAAATACAGTTTACAGTACTGTAGATGTATAAATAAAGAAAAGCATGATAAGCCCAGCAGAGATCTTCAATAAGCAAGGGCAACTGTAAATCTGAATCACTGAATCACTGTGTTCTGAATTTTAACTTTAAACATATACTCCCTTTAAACCCTCTTCTCTGGTTCTCATATTGTCTGCACCTTCCTTTCATGTTTAACTCTATGACTTTCAGTTTCACTCTTTCTTGGTTTCTTTTCTCTTAAGATTTGTGTAATCATACATAATGCTTGTTCATTTTGTATATATATTTGATAGCGGTTTAGTAATGGCTTGTAACACAGTACACATGGCTTCCTCATGTGGAGAGCCAGGATGGCTTCTGCCTGGTCTTTCCATGCATGCAACTGTTTTAGAACATCTTCTATTTAACTAAGTTTTCTCATGTCACTCCACTGCTACATTCTTTTCACTGGCTCCCTGTGGCTGACCACATCAGATTCCTGCCTATAATCCCCAAAACACACCAGTACCTTCTTACCTAAAGACTGTAATCAAACTGCAATCTCATGCCATTTAAGACACAAGCTTGGTTGGACGGGACCCACCATTTAAGATTATAGGAAGACAAGCATCAAGACTCTTCTCTGTACTGGCACCCAGATTGTAAAATGAACTTCCATTAGATATCAGAATGGTCTCTTAAAAAGTCTCTTGCTGTATTCAAATGGCTGCTAACCTCTGCTAACTCACCTCTTCACTCAGCACTTGAATAGAGCAAGTGAATGCTGAAACTTGCAAACTTCACAACGAAAAGATGACTTTTTGGGATTTACCTAGAGAAAATCCTAAGAGGATCTATTTGGATATACAGTAGTTATGTTCTCGGGCTATTGCTTATTTGTTCTAGGATGAGGTAATGTATTTTAAGCAGAACACAAAGCATTACTGTAAGTCCCTTTTGATAAGGTGACGTGATAAATATTGTAAATGTAAATATGCCCCTATGCCCCATCGTGTTCAATAACCGTGTCACAAGTTTTTATTTTCCTTGAGAGCAGGGGTGAGTAATATGACTAATAGCAAGCAAATTTGTGATTTGATAGTAACCAGAAGAGTGTTGAAAGCCAGTGATAAGCCTGAAAAATCGGAAGAACATTTAAGATAAGGATTAAGGATATTGACAAGGAAATTCACGTAAGGGATGGTTGCAGAGAAATATGAGTGGCTTCTGTTAGCGGGAATATAATTAAACCTAACCTAAACAACATTTTAGCTGTTTTACTTTATCAAAAAAAGTCGCTTGGTGGCTAGTACTGTTGCTTTACACCTAGATAGTCCTGACTTCGATCTCCAGGCGAAGCACTTGGAAACCTTTATATTTGGTGTCTACATGTCCTCCCTCTGTGTGTGTGGATTTACGCTGGTTTTCTCTCACAGTCTATAGATTAGGTTGATTGAAGAGGCTAAAAGTGCCACTAGTGTGTGAGTGTGAGTGTATAAATGTTTGAGTGTATGTGTCCTACGATGGATTGCTACCCTATCTAGGGCTGTTTCTGCCTTGCACCCTATGCTGTTGACTAGGCACCAGCACTCTAGAGACCCTGACCAAAATTATGCTGATAAGAAAGTAAATGAATGAATGAACAAATTAATTAATTTTTTAAAAGAAAGAATAAACTGAACGGATGAGGTAAAAAATAAAGCTTTTTTGTTAAACTGAGGAGAGTTAAAAGTGCTACATTGCAGTACAAGAAACATAGCTCATCTGTAAAACATGTTTGTGTCAGTATCATGGTTTTTGCCAGTACAGCTTGCCACCATGGACAGAATAATGAATTTAAATTATACAAGCAAGCATTAAAGGAAAATGTCAAGACATTTGTGTTGAAACTGAATCACAAGATATAGTAGGCCATGCATCAATATGACCCTAAGCACACAAATAATTCTAACAAATAATGGTTAAAAAGACATAAGTTCTTTTTTCAAATGGCCTGACAATGTCCTGATCTAAACCCAACTGAAAAATCACAGAAGAAGTTAATGTGAAGAAACCCATCAAGCAAGGAATGGAGTAAATGTATCCAAGTCAATGTTCAGGACTGATCAACAGTTACAGAAATGCTTAGTTACAGTCATAGTCACATAAATTGTAACTTACATAAAAACCTAACATTTGATATACTGTATGTTCTTAATAAATTGATGATCAAGCATAATGTACAATTGGTACGGAAAGTATTCAGACCCCTTTAAATATATCTCTTTGTTTCATTTCAGCCATTTGCTAAAATCAAAAAAAATTATTTGACTTCTCATTAATGTACACTCCGCATCCCATCTTGACAGAAAAAAACAGACATGTAGAATTTTTGCAAATTTATTAAACAAGAAAAAACTGAAATATCACTTCAATGGTCATAAGTATTCAGATGCTTTGTTCAGTATTTAGTAGAAGCATCCCTTTTGAGCTAGTACAGCCATGGGTCTTCTTGGGAATTATGCTTTTTTAGAATGATGAAGTTTTTCACATCTTGATTTGGAGATTCTTTTCCATTATTCCTTGCAGATCCTCTATAGTTCCGTCGGATTGGATGGTGAACGTTGGTAGACAGCCATTTTCAGGTCTTTTTTGAGATGCTCAGTTGGGTTTAGGTCTGGCTGGGCCAGTCAAGAATGGTCACACAGATGTTCCGAAGCCATTCCTTTGTTATTTTAGCTGTGTGCTTAGGGTCATTGTCTTGTTGGAAGGTGAACCTTTGGCCCAGTCTGAGGTCCTGGGCACTCTGGAAAAGGTTTTCTTCCAAGATATGTCTGTACTTGGATGCATTCATCTCTCCTTCAATTGCAACCAGTCGTTCTGTCCCTGCAGCTGAAAAACACCCCCATAGAATGATGTTGCCACCACCATGCTTCACTGTTGAGATTGTATAGGGCAGGAGATGAGCACCTAAATGTTGGTTTAGGATTGAATTAGACCTGTTCCTCACAGCCTTTTGTTTTTCCGAGTTAAGTAAAATGCAATAAAATTACATCCAGTCATTTATTTCCTTTACACAATCCTCTATTTAATATATTATTAGAATGTTATTAGGTTTGGCATATATACAATTGTGTATAATCTGCATAGCAGTGCTAACTATTATCATGTTTATTAATAATTGAGCCTAGTGGCAGCATGTACTGTGAAAAAAAAAACAGCGGGCCCAGCCCAGACCACTGTACTTTTGAGAGCTCAGAGCATAGATTATTTACATAAACAAACTGGTACTGGTCAGTCAAGTAAGATCTGAACCAAGAAAGCACTATTCCCAAACACCTTCTGCATTTTTAAAAATATGCACTAAAATATCACGAGTATAGTGTTAAATGCTGCACATCTAATAGAACAAGAATATAAATGCATCCATTATTTGTGAAAACTAATGAACCATTATCAAGTACCATTGAAAGTACCCTAATTAGTGCCAGTTCAGTACTGTGAAGGGCCTAAATTTTGAATTAAATGTTTTATAAATACTGTTATACTGGAGGCTACTGCACAGCTGCCAGGAAACAGCTTTTTCTAAAACATTGCAGGAATGGTAGGTTTTAAATTAGACAGTACACTAGGATCAAGGCTAGGCTTTATAATGAGAGGTTTAATAACTGTACAGTTAAAGGATTTTGTCAAATAAAAGCTAAGAGCTTACTTTAAAATAATAAGCTAATTTCACTAAATGAATTCATAAAATCCTTACTGTTATACTCATGGAACCTCAGAGTAAAGATCCATAATGTTTCTAGTTAGTCAGGTGACTTAAAAAATTAGGATGATTCTTCTTATTATTCTTATTACCCAACTTTAGCTTTAGTAAGGGCATAGTTAAGCTCTGTCATGCTACTTGTTCAAGCAATCTAAAAATCCACCAGTAAACTATTTTCTTTATTGAATGTGCAATATGACAGATATTATTAGTTATATGTAACTCAAAAATTAAGAGACAATGATCAGAGATCAGATCATTTTACAGGATGGCAATAAAGTAATCAATATCAATACCAAATGTTAATATTAGATCTAAGGTGTCGTTACATTTTGAGTGACACTAAGTTAGCAAATTTCTGAAAAAGTATGTGTTTTACATGGCATACTTTAATTGAATTAGCCTTTAATGAGATTTAGCAATAATACTAAAGTAATACCAAGTCTTTGTCTAAAACTGTGGCTACTTCCCCCCTAGACCTACTAGGAATAGGGTTTTGAACAAAACTACATCTAGTCTAAACTAGTCTAGTCCTATTATAAAAAAAATAAATCAGTGACAATAATTGCTTTAATTCATCTAATGTTAAGTAAACCAGGTTTTAGTTGAGAGTTAATCTGTGTTTACCTAATGAGAAACAGACATTATGAGTGCATTACATTTACAAATTATATGAATTACAACAAGTAGGCTTAATAGCACAAGTTCTCTGTGATGGTGCATGACTGCTAGCAGACAGTTATAATCTGTTCAGTTCTACATTTGATATTTATTTAATTTTGTATTTATTGTCTCATTGGCATTTAAGCATTGAATATAATATTGGTTATAATAATTTTAGTGATTTATGTTTTGACTCTTGTCAGGTGTGATTAATCACAGATCCTGGAGAGAAGGGTTTAACAATCCTCATCGTTTTTGTAATCCCCATAGCAGCTTCTGTGTCCATCTGTTTTCCCACTACTTTCTTCCTTAAACGTTCCTTCAAAGAAAGATTATTCAAATTCCAGTATAAATGATAAGATTGGGATCCAGATTTCACGAGTAGCTCTACTGATGATAACTGCTAAGTTGCATAAATTCTTGTGGTGTGAAGCAGGCATTAGCAATTGCTGAAGCAATTGGTATGTACACATGCTATCTCAACCCATCTTAGAAGACACATAAGGTGACATTACATTTGGGACAATTGTAGAGAGCTCCTTTTGTAGGAAGCAGGCAGCAAGGATGCTGAAAATGAAATGGGACACACTTATGGTCACCTCTAAAGAGTCCTATTAATAGAATGTAAATGAAGCATGTTTCCATTTCTGTTTACTGTTTCTCTTGCCTCACCTTGATTTGTAGGAACTTGCATGCAGTCATCCATGACTTACTGTTTCACTGAGGTATAAATGAGGTGGCCAAAAGGCCTAAATCCCGTTTGAGCTAACCCTGAAGATTTTTATGGGTTTTAGGTTAGATGACTGGGATGTTAAAAGCTTGCTTCTTTGGTCATTAACCATGTTTGTGTAGATTTGGACATATGTTTTAGATTATTATCCTCCTCATGCTCTTTGACACAGACCACAGACCACCAGGTTAAAATATATTGGTATTTCTAGTTCATTGTGCAATGTATTCGAGTAAGGTTTAGATGGATTTAAGATGAAAACAAGTCCCAAGTTCCTCCACCATACTTAAAAGTTGGGATTTGGATATTTGGCAGAGACCTACTACTTTATGCTAAACTTAGCTTGTTATCTTGCTAAACTTATCTTGTTATCTTGCTAAACTTATTAGCTACTGTAGCGACTAACAAAATGTTTGGTCCTCTTGGACTTGTGAACTTACTGACCCTGCCACATACAGTGGAGGAAATAATTATTTGATCCCTTGCTGATTTTGTAAGTTTGCCCACTTACAAAGATATGAAAGGCTATAATGTTAAGGTTAATGTTAGGTTTATTTTAACAGTGATGAGAGACAGAATATCTAAAAGAAATTCCAGAAAATTACATTGTATAAAATATATTAATGTATTTGCATTTGCAGAAAGAAATAAGCATTTGATCCCTCTAGCAATCGAGACTTAATACTTGGTGGCAAACCTCTTGTTGGTAAGCACCGCAGTCAGACATTTTTTGTAGATGATGATTAAATTTGCACACGTCAGGAGGAATTTTGGTCCATTCCTCTTTGTAGATCATGTCTAAATCATTAAGATTTTCAGGCTGTTACTTGGCAACTCAG
>JAUZST010000373.1:49138-117088 GCA_034779995.1 Parotocinclus haroldoi
CCATTTGCACAACAGCAGGTGAAATTGATTCACAATCAGTGTTGCTTCTTAACTGGACAGGTTGATTTCACAGAAGTATGACTGACTTGGAGTTACAATGTGTTGTTTAAGCGTTCTCTTTTTTGAGCAGTGTATAAATACCATCATCTCTGAAATATTAGGTTGAAACCAGAATCTATCACAACAACAATGTGACATATGTCACCTTTTGCTGGATCCCAGGCCATACATTCATCCCAGGGAATGAACGCACAGGCTGAACATCAATGGAAGAAAGCATAAACGTAACAGATGCCACCAACGGCTGCATTTCAAACGATCCACTCATCTATCATGAACAAATGGCAAACTGAATTGGACAACAAAACATAATGAGCTACATAAAATGTAACCACTAATAACAAAGCACACATTTTGAAATGAGCAAAAGATGCAATCAAACAACCATTGCGAGATGTCACAGCCAGCTGACCCACAACTAATCACTTCACTCTTCAAAGCAACAAATATTAAGGTTTTACTTATAAACACTTTAGCTTGTGATGTGCTAGAAATGACTTCATGGAGAGGCTTAACTATCCTGTCATTAATACAGGAGCTCTGCCAAGATTTAATGCAATTCTGTATGGAAGTATATTTTATGTTGAATGAGATTTTGAGAAGATTCATTTATTCATAAATTATTTTCTTATACGAATAATCCTGGTCATGGTGGTGGGAAAACCAGCAGCACAGGGCTCAAATTAGGAACCCCTCTAAACGGGGAACTAATCCATGGTAGAGAAAATGTACAAACACCTGTTACCCTAAGAAACATGCCTTCCTAATGTAGACAATGTAAGAGGAAACGCGAGTACACGGAGTAAACCCATATGGACACAGACTCCATGACTGCAATGACCGCTATGCACTATTATCAAGTGTGTCTTTCAACTGATACAATCTTTGTTTTTGTGCCACCTGTTTTCAAAACCGCTTTATTGCAAATTAATGCAAATGCATAATCAGTGTGCACTGTGTGTATAGTCTAGTGGTTTTATCAAATCACTGTATTATATAAATGAGACTCCAGATATTTTATTTCTACCAGTTAAATGATTACTTTTGTGTATGTTACATAGAGCTCCTTGTGGCCCATGACCTTTGGTTTGGCGTGTTGTGCTGTGGAAATGATGCACATGGCTGCACCCCGCTATGACATGGATCGTTTTGGAGTTGTGTTCAGAGCCAGCCCTCGACAGGCTGATGTCATGATCGTTGCTGGAACACTCACCAACAAAATGGCTCCTGCCTTACGCAAGGTATTTTCTGTTTTTACCGTTATGAGAAACGGTTGTAAATGGATGCTGAGCTGTGTGAAGGTTACATACCTACACTCATGTTCCTGCATACATTCACACACTATAATAACAATAACTTCATACAATGTTTATTTTCTTTTTAATGACCAAAAGGCATTATTGCTTCTCTATATAACCTTATTTACATTTGTCATTTAGCAGACGTCCTTATTCAGAGTGACTCACAAGTGTGATTGAATGTTATAATACAAGCAACTCTGGGTTAAGGCCTTGCTCAAAGGACCCAACTATAGTTCTGGCAGATCCAGGATTTGATCCATGGACCTTCTGGTCCATAGTGCAGTACCTCAACCACTAGGCCTCCACAGTTTTACATTTGTATATACACTTATGATACACAAATATAGTGAAATGGGATGAACTTGTTGTAGTAAAATATTCACCTTTATCTGTATAGAAGAAGCTAAATATACCTCAATACTTTAATACCTTCAACAGACTCTTATGGTCAAGCTGCTTTAGCCAAGGTTGGTGTGACATAAATGTTATTAAAATAGTGCATGACCAAATCCAATGCCATGCTCTTTTTTATGATTGCAGATAATGATTACCTGAGTAATATTCAGTAGTATTTATAAACTGAATTGTACTGAAAATTCATCTTATCAGTTACCTGTGCAATGGCTATCTTTGCAAACATTTAATTTAAAATACTTTTAGAAATAGTTAAGTTTAAAAGACATTTCTGTGTACATTTTTTTTTGCTATAGGTTTATGATCAGATGCCTGAGCCCAGATATGTCATTTCGATGGGAAGGTAAGGGAAAAAAATAATGTTTAGTTATATGTAACATGTTGCCAATAGTAGAATGATGCATTAGTATTCTAGAACCCCCATAAGAAATTTTTACAGAAAGTTAAATTTGTATTTATTTTTCATTAGCCTTAGCAGTATAGCAGTGTTTAAACTATTTACACTTAGTAAAATTACATCTCTGTAACTAGCTTGTGAAATAGAAATATATATCTTTTCTGTCATGTGTATGTAGAGAATGTGTGAGTGTAGGGTGATCGGATTCTGTATGTTATTTTTATTAGTGAATTTCAGACCTGTGGCTGAGGGTTAGTAGTGCAGCCATGGCACACATTTGTCATGCTCACCAATATAATAGCATGGCAACTTGTTAACACAAGCAAACATTCGATGTCGACCTAAAAAATACGAAAGCACATATTTCTGTGCTGCACTGCACTTTTTATGTAAAAATTCTGTTCACTTGATACTGTCTTGCAATTCAAGCACTTGTGGGTTAAGGGTTTTGCTTAAGGACCCCACAGTGTTAGCTATCGTTCAAGGAAAATAATTCCAGCCAAACTAAAGCATGGAGATGGAAATGTCTGGTGCAGTTTGTGCCCTTGTGTTCATTGATGAAATTATTAAATCAACAGTAAACAGAAGCTTTTTGATACCAATTTGCAGAATCAGTAACTACTCAATCATGGTTTCAATCCTGGCTAACAGTGGGAATGTTTAGTTCAATCATCAGAATGGGGCAAACTAAATAATTTCAGTGATTTTTTTTAAGGTTTATTTGTTGGTTCATGCTGAAAGAAAGTCTACAGTGAATTCGATTAACCACCAAGTACAGCTGTGGTGAGCAAAAAAAGCATCTTAGAATGCACAGCGTGTCAAAAAGTGAGGCAAATAGGCCACGACATCAGAAGACCATGTTTGGTTCCACTTCTGTCAGTCAAGAACAGGAAACCGAGCCTGGACTGCCTCAAAACTGGACAGATGAAGACTGGTAACAATTAACCTGATAATGTGAATCTAGATTTATTTTTATTTTATTTTTTAAGCACACAGACGGCAGGCTCAGAATTTGGATCAACAGCATGAATCCATGGACCCAAACTGCATCGTGTGTTGTTTCATAAAAAGGTGTCTTTTTTTAAAACAACACACAAGGCGTGCATACGTTGGGTTTTGATGAGAATGATATGAGGAATTTGTTGCTGAATTTTAAAAAAGTGTTTTAAAAGTTCTGTTTAAGCTTATACTATCAACTTGTATAGCTATGTTTTTGCTCTTTTTTTTAGATGAGGGGTTTCTTTTTCAAATAATTTATTTCAGTGTTTATTTGATTGATCATGGTTATTTATAATGTAAGTGTAATTTTTGTTCTTTGCTAGAGAGCTTTTTGTCATCATCTTACCATACAACCATCTTACAATAATCTTACAACCTAAGGTTGTAATAATTTAGCAAGCCTAACAGATCAAATAAATTATCCTGTAAAAATGTGTATTCTAAACAGTTTTTAAAAAAGGTTTACCTGAAAACTGAAACTGTCAAAACAATACTGCTCACGTTATGGCGTGGGTATGTAAGATATTGTATTGTTCTTGTTATTTTGTTAGTTGTGCTAATGGTGGAGGATACTATCACTACTCCTACTCGGTGGTCAGAGGGTGTGACAGAATTGTCCCTGTAGACATTTATGTTCCAGGTACGTGTCACTAAATATAATTTTAAGTTTTTTATGGCGATGTTTCAGCAAATGTATTGCTCTTGCAATGACATGCTATTCTGACATTGTTCTTTATTGATATCCTAAAATGGTTAAACAGATTTGATATTGTTTTTTTAAGTCTGTAATTATTACGTAAACTAAGCGTTAATGTATGTTGTGTGGTTTTGGAAGTTATGTAAATTTATTTTATACTTTATCCTGCTTAAGGCTGCCCACCAACAGCTGAGGCTCTGCTTTATGGAACTCTACAGTTACAGAAGAAAATTAAGCGGGAAAAGAAACTGAGAATTTGGTATCGCAAGTGAGGTGTACTTAACAGTTAGCTGTTGCTCTTGCCAGTGACCTGTGTCTGGCTGTTGTAAATGTTATTTAATGGTAGTCATTTGTTGTGCTTAAAGGTTTGCTAGACTTTCTGAGCTGTGTCTCATCCTCTTTGCAGTTACAATAAAGGACTATCAAATTGTATTGGTACTGTTTTATTAATTCAGGCAGTTATTGTCCCTGTACAGTAGTGCTAGAAAATTTGCTCTTAAACTCTTACATACAGCAGCATGTTTAGCAGCATGTATAAGTTGAAGTGGATCAGATAACATTTTGATTGACAGTTTATGACATAAAAATAACACAATGGAAAAGAAAAAGATGTGGGCATTATGTATGTAGCTTATTCCTTAATGATAGCTGGTGTGATCATTTTGTTGAAAGAATAATATTTGCAATCATTAGGAGGGCTTATGTCCATCAGTTTGGTGCTAATGTTCTCCTTCTTGAAGCCAGCTTCCAGCAGCTGAGGTACCTGAGTTTCCTGAAAATAACGCACATAGAATATTAATGTCTAGTGTTTAGTTTCTGTAACATATGTGTATGTAATACATTCGCTTTGAAATCAAACCTGGAACATTTTGTCAATATCATCATATTTGGACTTCAGTAATTCGCCCCAGGAGGTAAGGTTACAGTACGTGAGGACACCACCAGGCTTCAGCAGCCTCTTAGCATGTGCCTGACATATTCAGATGTAATAAATGAGATAACTATTAGTATTCCATCTCAGACTTATACAAGAAGTATCCAGCATGAATAGAATCGATCAGGAATGAGCGCAGTAACATACCTTAATAAAGTTAAACTGATGAGTGTGCCATGTTTCCTCAGACAAGGGATATGTGTCATACAGGATTCCTGTAATAGAGTGGAAATGAGCAGTACATTACTAATTGTTATCTATTAAAAAATGAATTGTGATAATAAAAATATTCTCACCATCAAAATGGCCATCAGGGAGGGTAGGCACCACCTCTTCCCACAGACCTTTAAGAGGAACAACCTGTATAGGTTGTGAAAGAAACAAATTAATCAAGTAAAGTTATAGCTCCCTTCAGAGGTTTTATGAATTAAATATGCATCTTCTCACTTTGTGAGGCTGACTCTTGGCCCACTCCTGCAGTCTTTGGTACACACCATCATTACATTCAATGATCCAGTGCTCCTCAATAGGAAAAGATTCAACTTTGGTGGCAGCTATGGCCATGCCAAAGCCAATCTCAAGGACTCGTCCACCTGCACAGGAAGATTTACTTCATTTAACAAGTTTTATTTAGTACTCTGTATAGTCATTATAAAACACAAATCTGAGTAGCAGTATATATATCAAATATACTGCTCACAAAAATTAGTGGACACTTCAAATGAAATCTCCTTTAAGGAAATAAGGAAAACCTAATTTGTGTGAGCAGTATATAACAGTTCGGTTCGTAAAAGCTATTTAAGATTTTAAACAGGAAATGTCAACAAATGATTATAACCATTATTTGGTACAAAAGCAGTGTCCATAAAAGACTGAGTCTTTGAGGACCAAAAATGGGCAGAGGATCTCAAGTGGTCAACGAATGTGTGAGAAAATGTTTGAAATCAGGGATTTAAATATTTAATTCCGAACTTTCTTTGATTTGACCTGTTTTTCACTGATGCGTGCAACTTTTAAAAAAGAAAAATGGATGCTGTGTGCTCGATTTAAAGACAAAAATGACGAGCCAGACTACTATCAGCTACAAGACCAAAAAGGTCATTTACACTAAAGAAAACATGTCATCTTGAAGAACCTAATGTTGTTCTAAAATCTCAGTGAACTTTTCTTTGCCACGGTCACTGCCACTATGACAAACTCTGGCTTTTGGACTTGTAGCTGATAATAGTCTGGATCGTCTTTGACTGGAGCACACAGCGTCCATTAAGAAGGAAATAAACAATTGAAATGAAAATCAAACTAAAATATCCTTTTTTAAAACAATTCTCAATTTTTATGAACAGTTTCCACTGTGTCCATCCTCAGCATTTCCTGGATGCTGGCTTTAAATGATTTAAAAATCAATACTAGCTCTAACTTGCTCCTACCCCAACTTTTTTTTGGAATGTGCTGCAAGCCTTAAATATAAGAATGGATGTTTATTATATTTGGCCAGACAACACATAAAATATCTTAGGTTTATACTGTCTGCAATGAAATACATGTCAAAATGTAAGGACTTTTTCTGGTTTGGGGTTGTAAATATATACCCAGTGAAACAGGGAGTCATTGATTACTGATTAGAGGTTCCTAAAAAAACTGGTCAACTTCAAATATTTCTGATATAATTTTTTTTACTCATCTTTACCAGGGTTTCCAACACTTGTGGAGTGGGAAGTATGTGCACAAGTATTGAAAGGTTCATGTTGCGTAATCTACACCCTTTAAATGTTTTTTTAAGGGAATTTAAAGGAACGTTTTAGCCCCACAATATTCTGTATCAGTGCAAGACTAATAACCATGCAGGAGAAACACTACAAGACTTGTGCTATATTAGGGGAGGTTAAAAATAAACGGGTGAAACGGAAAACAGTGTGTACCTCCTAGTTAAGGGACTGGAAGGAATTTAGGTCGCTTTCTACAAATAGTTTCAACGACACACATCGCCTCTGTCCCATTTTAACTCTCCGTAATCTAGGTTTTTAACTGTAACAGACTTTAAACTTTGAAACAGTGTGTAAACTATACGCACAGTATATGGTTCTCTAGTTATCTTGTAGATCTTTCAGATTTTAAGTAAACACCACATATTAAATATCATCCTCTTCTACAAAAAGGGGGTCTAGTGTACAAAAAAAAAACACGGAACAAGGTCACCTTGTTCCTAGTTAAAGGTTGCTTCTCCTGCATATGCTAGACTGGACACCTGCCTCGTCTAGCACATGGCTGGCACCTTTAACGACGAACCCCTACATAAAGTTGCGGTTGGTTCCCGAATTAATGTACGACGTACGAGACATAAATGAATTGTTACTTTAAGAGCGGTGAGCACTGCTTTACCATGTTTTCTTCCGAGACACGCGGCGTGTTTTTGGTCTGTCATAAGCATTCACTCCGCTTGTATACTTGCACACGTTTGTATAATGCACACGTTCCATGCTTTACACTTTTACTTTGCACTATTCCCTGTACCTCTTTGTTTCCGTGATTTTGCTTTCCTTGTTTTTAACCCTTAAATGAGTTACCTTTACTGGCAGCGACAGTAGCGAGAGAGTGCATATATGGAGTCTCCCAGCGCTCCATGACAGGTTTCCCCAAAATCTCCAGATGTGTATCGGCTTCATTGTAGTCAGCGCTCGCGTTGTGCCAGCCTTGCCTGCAGTTCTCACCCTTGGAGAAAATGGGTTCTGCGGTGGTCATTGTTTCTTTATTGCTAAATACAATACTGACTACGTCAGGTTTCGTTGGGAGGCGATGTTCTACGCTCACGCGATGAAGTGAAAAGAGAAGGCTGGCCTAATGGAGGGAGTTATATATTGTAAAAACTGCTGATGGCAGTTCAAACAGGACTCCTTGATAAGAAACAAGAAAGCATGCGCTCACATAGCTGAGACAGCTGAAGAGACACGTAGGCCTGCATGGACAGCTGTAGCTTTCACATGAATAAATCCTGCAGTTGGAGCCCAACACTGGGGCAGTTCATGTTTGGAGCCTTAATATGTGCAGCACAAACTTTAACGGTCGAACCTGCAGAAATTCTGAAGACTCTTAATTCTCTTAGTGTATTATGCAAGTCAAGGTAAAATAACAGGCAGAAGACGCTCCTGTCTAAAGTACAAGAACAAGTGTTAAGGCAGATATACATGTAGATATATAACAGATATAATGTACCCATTAGTCCCAGTCTCAAAAAATACAACTGTAAGTCTAAATATACCACAGTTGTTAAACATCAAGCTGGCTAAATGAATTGCTTTATTAACGTGGTATACCCTAATCATTAACTAAAAAAATCTCCCAATATTCTACACCTGGGACATCATCAGACGCACTTATTGTTGCTATGCCTAACTAAAATAATGATATTTAAAAGTCAATATTATCCTGGATTGCTGAGCAGAACTACAGGACACCATGCAACTTCACAATCTATTTAGTGTTAAGCAGACTTGTAATTCATACAAAGTGGTACAGCTGTGTCTCTCTTAATTCTGTGTGCCCAGCATTACAAGTAATCTAGAACTGGCCCTGTCCTCCACAAAAAGTTGTTTCTTAGTTAAAGGTGGAATTAGAGCACATTGTAATAATTTGGGCAATTCTATTTCTATAGCAGAATGTGTAAATAAAATATATATCCTCAGAGGAAAACCACTTGTTTCTGTACCTACTTTCTACATGAGAGAAAAACATGAATGTGGACCACCAACATACAACAATATATCAAAGTTTATGGGAGTACAGTATGCCTTGTCTTGGAAATCTGTCACCTTTGATGACATAGGGACGGTAATAAGATGTTGCTTTTCCAAAAGGTTATTTTGTAAAATTATAGTCATAGCAGAGAATCCCTGGTACTAATAAATTGTATGCATGCAAAATTAACAAAAGCTCAAAAATGTAGACCACACTAGCTAAAATGTATCTGTGTTGCAAATTAAATGCTATAGCCTTATAGACTATTAAGAAAGAGCAATATTTTCCACATACAATGATATCATATAGAGTTGTGTACTGCCATTTCCCTGACTAAAGAAAAGTCCTTCCCTTATTTCCCTTATTCATGGCAATGCCTTTAGCAAATGCACAGAAGCCTCTTTTCCACCCCATCCAAACTGTTATATCGAGCGAGGCCTGATTCCCTATCAATGTTACTGAAAGTTAGTCCCCGCAGTCATATTACAAAATCTAGTGAAGTGCCTTTCCAAAACATTAGAGCAGTATTTAATCACACATACATACTCTTGCTGTATACAGAATTCTAAATAAACATGATCATACCCTTATTAATTTGAGGAACACTTTATTTCCTCTATGTCCAAACATGAATTTGGCATTTTGTGTTTCTACTACCCTTAAATGCACCTACGGTAATTGGAAACCAGCTTTTATTCTGTAATAACTGTATGTCTTTACAGTTTGACTTTGCCCTTTGGACCATTTTTGCTCAATCTCCATGCTTCAGTAATGAAAATGTCTTTGATATGTTTATATCTTGTGCTTAGTTCTTCTAATTAAAGTCAGGGAATTATTTACATACTTCTGACATAACCAAACAGGGCTGAGGAATTTTAGAGCATATACTTTAATCCTTAACCTTTATATGTATATAATAACCTTAACTTTCACATATGCATATTTAGGTTTACATACAGCATATATTTATCAGCTGTGTAGCTGATCAAGCTTTACACGGGATTTTGCATATAATATAAGTATTATAATATAAACCTGAATGTTCATTACAAGATGTGTTAGAAGACAAGTTACTTTCTCCATAATCCTACTCTAACCTTTAGACCCATAGGACAAGTAAGCATTTATCTAATCTGACTAAATTGACCAATCGGCAAAGAGCTGCTTTGTAGAGGTTACATTTTTTACCTAAAAGACACACATGTCAGAAAGCACACTGTAACACACTGGATGTCAACTGGATGACACTGGATGTCAACAAGCAAAGCAAGAAGAAACATAGTTTAGTTGAAGCAAACAAGATTACAAACATATTGGGCCACACTAAAAGTACAATAATTAACTAAGGAAATAATGAACATTATGTAATACAAAAAACAGTCCTCAACAGCCCTATATTTCCATACCCTAATGTTTGATTACTATAAAAAAATTATTGAGTCATTCTAGTAATTTAACACTTTAATTTGTGGCAACATGGTTGCACATGGTTGACAACCCTAGAGATCCAAGTTCAATTTCTTGCCTGCTTGCTACATGTCTAGGGTTTGTTTTCTCCATTTTGGTGTAGGTTTCTATATTGTTTTAGTGTGCATGTGTGCAGTCCAAATTAATTTTCTTGCCTAGATACTTTTCAGGTGACTCTTGTCCCCACCAGGACCTTGTCCTCTCAATTGACAAGGCTTGGATCTCCCCCTCTTTTGTGGCACGCAACCTGATCTGACTATGGACAACCAACTGTCCTTTTCTTTAAACATTGGTAACGTCTATCGGTCGTGTCGTTACAACATCAGAAGGATCTGTCCATTTCTTTCCACAGAGGCAACACAGATTCTGGTTCAGTCCCTTGACATCTCGAGACTGGACTACTGTCTCTCTTAACGTTAACTGGCTCTTAGTGGGGCTAACTCTGAACGCTATCTGAACTTAATAGCTGATCCAGAATTCAGCTGTAAGACTTGTGTTTATGTGCCCATATTTACACATTACACTTTAAAACAATAAAAATAATACCCAACACAACCTTTACAGTTTTACAAGTGTATTCTTTTTAAGATTCCTGATTATTAGGAATAGATTATTATTTTTGTAACTCTGGATAAGGGCATCTGCTAAATACTGTATATGTGTAAATGTAAATGTTTTCACCTTGTGCCCTGTGCTGCCTCTGAGGAGTCTGAATTGTATGGTGAGTGAGTGACCAATGGCAAACCAATGCAATGCAACATCCAGGTTAGACATGCATGATTAGCTCTGTCTGAGTGAGTAAATGTCTAATGGGAGGATCCTCTTACCATGGAGCAACAGCAACCACTACCCAGCCCTGCAATGTTCTGGCTCTGCATTCAGTCTATGTGCTCATCTGTGGGCTGTAAGTTATGACAGTTTTTAATGGATTTCTATTTCTGTCTGCGTGTAGGGAGGCACCATGACAAATCAGGAAGTACTACTGATAAGAATTCCCTACCAATTCTGATATCTGAGGTACATAACAGAGGTTCTCACCAGACAAAAATCAAGATTTAAATCCCTGTGTGTGCATGATGAGACATTAAAAAAATTCTTCTTTTTACACCACCAGATCAGAAAATTTGGAAAAATGCAAATATACAAGAAACACGGTGCTTCTTACATACACTTACATGATATGTATTTAATTGCAGAAAGTATGAACTCTTGAAAATAAGTTCTTGAAATATTTAATTAAATGAATTTTAAAAATTTTTTTAACTTAATTTATTAACAAGCATCTAGCGCTGCATTTCAGGCCTGCAACACATTCCTTTGGGACAGGGCAATTTAGGGCTAGTAATTAGGTAAAACTTATTTTGTGATTTCAAACAAGAGATGTCAACATGTGATTATAAACATAATTTGTTACAAAAGCAACATTCAGGAAAGACATCTTTTAGGAGCAAAGTTGGCCAAAGCATCTCCAGTAAAAACGTGAAAATAAAAAATAATAATAAATAATAATAACAATTCGTCAAATAAACAAGCTGGAGATCCTCCAGTCATCTTTGCTCATTAGAGACTCAGCCTTTATTGGATGCTGCTTTTGTACCAAATCATGATTACAATCACCTGTTGATGTCACCTGTCCAAAATGAC
This sequence comes from Parotocinclus haroldoi, assembly GCA_034779995.1. Taxonomy (NCBI): domain Eukaryota; kingdom Metazoa; phylum Chordata; class Actinopteri; order Siluriformes; family Loricariidae; genus Parotocinclus; species Parotocinclus haroldoi. Next base: position 60,784 of record JAUZST010000373.1, read on the forward strand.
TTCATTAGGTTTTTTCTAATTAATTACTAGCTCTAAACTGCTTTATCTAAACTTTTTATGAATGTATTGCATGCCTGAAATGCAGGAATGGCTGCTTATTGACAAATAAAATACAGTTGACCAAACAAAACATGACATGTTTTCAGTTCATATAATATGCAACTAAAAGTCAAAGGAAATGCAAGGAATGCAGAAAAAAATCTGAATTGGGATTGTAATTCATTTGCATCATAATCAGCTATGTTACTTGTTTATTTAACAAACGTTTTTGCACGTTTTTTTTTACATTTTGGAAGCATGGTCTATTTAACTTGCTCATTAACTTTTATATATTATCATACGCTCGGTTACCAAAACAACATTTCGCCATAATGTACCGTATTGACTTGTGTTACTTATCTCTGGTTGGCATTGGAGAGACTGTGAAACGACTACTGTTCCCATCATGCTTTGCACTTGGCTGCGCTTCCCTGCAGGGTGCCCCCGTGGTTCGGCGTCAGCATTGCGCAGGCTGAGTTTGAACCGAAAGCGGAGCGAGTGTGACCTTCTCCGGTTAGTCAGAGCCAGAGCTGGAGACAGAGGGAACTGGAGGAGACTGAGACTCTACACTCATGTCAGCACTCCAGTCAACAACTCTGACTACAGACATGAACAATCTACCCGGGGACGAAATTGGGTAAGACTCTGTTTGCGGAGGGAATAGATTTGAAATGAAATGAGGTGAACCTGACTTAACGTGCTGGCTAGCTGCGCAGCCGAGTGGGGTTTTAGAGCAGCGATAACGTCACGTTGCTAGCGTACAGTAACGCTACAGTACACTTCAACAGTCGGAGCTAGCTTTGAAGCTAACTTACCTGTCAGCAAGGTGAATGACACGGTGTAGAAAGAGAAGAAACTTGGTGCAGTTGTAACGGAAGAAACAGTTTTGCTGTGTTCATTTAGACGAGTTTTACGTCTTAATGGTAAAGACCGGGTCATTAGTACTTGTGCAAATGTTAAACTTTACTTCCAAGCTGGCGATGTTAGCTAGTGTTAGCAAGGTAAAGGTGTTTTTGGTTACTAGCTTGTCACTGCCGTAAACATGTAAGTCATCTAACGCCTCATTCCCATCTGTTTTGTTCGCATTGTTATTTAAAGTAACTTAATTGATCACAAAATCTTGACAGACTTGAATTGATCAGTACTCTGTGACGTTGTAGTTGTAACACTTAAGAACAGCAACACAGAATCTATTACAGCCTTCATAAACACTGTATTTCTATTGTAATAACATATAATACACAAAGTAGCACAGTTTGTATGGGGAAAAGATTAACGTTACTGCCAGTGGTTTTAAAGCTTATTTAAGCATGTGAATATCTAAACAGAACAGTAAAATAATTTCGTTCAGTACATTAAAATTCACAAAATGTTTGCGTGTAATGGCAGGGAAAATAAAGTTGTCTTTCTACATTGTATCAGATTTTTTCTGTGTGTACGGGTTTAACAGTATGTGGAGAGATTTGGTTTTACTGTATTAATGACGTCAAGTGAAAGTGCATGTAACGGAGCAGCAAGCTGCAACTTAAGATAACCCCTCTAAAAGTGACAACCCAAATCATAAGAAGTGCTGTCTTGAATACTGGATGGAAGTTGCTGTTTTCTTCTATTGTACAATCGCTTTTTTGTTCTTGCCTAAGTGTGATTTACTCTAGCATCCTCTTGTGTTACAGGAAACTCTTTGTGGGGGGATTAGACTGGAGTACTACTCAAGGTAAGCCTGCTTGACATGTTTTTAAAGGAAATCTATTTGGTAATGAAAGTAATGGTGATATATTAAACAGGATTGTACTAACCACATGTTAAGTAGATCCAAAAAGGTATATTTACTTGTTATACAGAGCTTCTGATCAGATCTGTAATTGATATATACACATATATATTCCATTGTTTTCACTCAAAATAAATTCTCTCTGCAAACACTTTAGAAGTACACGGTACTTTAGAATGCATCAAGTTAGGTTCTCAACTCATTTTGACTAATTTGTCTCAGTTCTCATTGTTTGCTCTATACTATGTGCACTTGCTTAAACTCGAATCAAACTGCGCGACTGGCTTCAGCCAAAATTTGATTCACTATTAATGATTTATGAGTCACGATTCACTACACAGTAATTCAGGTTCACAATAGCCCTCAGAGAAGATCTCCACTATTTTTTATTGCGTTTTTCTTTATTTATAGTCTTTTATAGTGTATTAGTCTCCACATATCCTAAAAAGGTTAGCAATAAAAGCCAACTGAAAGGAAAGCAGGAATCAAATGTTCTAGTACACTGTCAGCTTGCTAGTGCCTGGAGTTCATGCATAGAGTAAGTAAGCGTTTAGTTTTCACTGTCAGTCCATTAATCAGTAAGTTACATGAGGTTTATCAACACTATCATCAAACAAGCTTTGTGTTAATGTTATTGGCTGGCTGTAATTGAATGTAAGTGTAGACATGGTAAAAAAGGACCTGCTCAAGTTCAAAAGGAGATATGGAGAGTGCATACAAACAACACTTCGACCCTTGAAGCAGGTGGGCTACAGCAGCAGAACACCACACATAGGAATGGGTATTATTCCTATCAGAACAGCAGGTTACATAATGGAGCACCAAAATTGGATAATTTAAATTCTGTTGAGTCAATTATAGTCTAACGAGTCCTTGTTTCTGCTGTGACATTTGAATGGTATGATCAGAAATTTGAGTAAACATGAAAGCATGGATCCATCCTACCTTGTATAAAAAGTTCAAGATGATGATGGCACACTATTACACCGCCACCACCAAAGCACCACAAAACAGTTTTTTTGATACATGCAGTTTTCAAAACAGAGAAATCCAGATAAGGGAATTTGTTGTTCTCAGTAGGCCTAACCACTGTTCATATTAACATTAATCTATGTGGTTTGCGGATGTGTGAATAAGGACATACTTAATGTTTCTTCTTTTTCTCTTGTTAGAGACTTTACGAAACTATTTTTCCCAGTATGGAGAGGTAGTGGACTGTGTTATCATGAAGGACAAAAGCACAAATCAGTCCAGGGGCTTTGGGTTTGTGAAGTTTAAAGACCCCAACTGTGTTAGAACTGTACTGGACACCAAGCCACATAACCTTGATGGTAGAAATGTGAGAACCAGCAGTTTATTACTTTTCACACTAGATTTTGCTTGATGTAAAACCACAGAAGTTTCCAATGATACCATACAATAATTAAGTTACTATAAATAAACATATAGTTTTTTTGTTGAGATTTAATAATTCACTCCTGCAGATTGATCCCAAGCCTTGCACACCAAGAGGAATGCAGCCAGAGAAGACACGGGCAAAGGATGGCTGGGTAGGTAGTGTGGCATATTTGGAAATATTAGCATTTGGGCCATTTGTCGTTGATATGTCATGTTGAGGGCAGTATGGAGGTGCAGTGATTATTAGTGCTGTTGCCTAACAGCTCCATAAATCCTGGGTTTTAAGCAATTATATTAACTGAACTCGATGTTTAATGAAAAATAAGAAATAAACAGGCATTTTTGTTGGTGCATGCACTGCATTTCCATCAAGTACTTGCAGAAATATTTTTATTACTGATTAGATTTGTATTGTCTTCCATTTGTATTTTAGAAAGGAACTAAAGGTGACAGCAATAAATCAAAGAAGATATTTGTTGGTGGAATTCCTCACAACTGTGGTGAACCTGAACTCAGGGATTATTTTAACAGATTTGGAGCGGTAAGATTTGCTATTTAGTTGTTTAGATATTTGCTTTGATGTTCTGAGCAAAACTAGTTGCAAGCTAGTCCAGTCTAAACAAACCATTCTTAGCAATGTTTTGTTTTAGGTTGTTTAGTTGAATTGTTTTCCAGTCTTTGGTTACTATGTTCAGCCATTTACTCACTTGGCATACATTTCCTTCTTGAAGGTCACAGAGGTGGTAATGATCTATGATGCAGAGAAACAGAGACCCCGAGGTAAAAGCTGATCTAGTTCTGCTCCCATTACATCTAGCTTCATAGTCATGACAAACTATTCTGACCCAAAGAGGAAAAAAAGCCTTTTTCGTATGTCCTTTAGCACCATATCTCTAATGCTTATCGCAGAGCTCCAAATAGACAGCTTTGACATAAAGTGAAAAGAATTTACATTGTGTAAAAGTGTCACTAAATAAGCTTATGATTTGCTTTTGTATTTTGTCAGCACATACGTAACATGTATTCAGATTTTCTTTTAAATACCATTTAGTTTATTGCCTTCCTGGTTACGCATATCAGGTAGGCATTCAGTTCCTTTGGCTGACAGTAGCTATCCATTGCATAACTTAAAACAGGAAGTAACATGACATGTTAGATGTGCAGCTGCAAGAAATATAAACCCCATGCCCCAGTTTTGGGATGGTCAAGTGATTGCTAACTAGAGCCATACCAAATAATAAAACCAGCTTTAATCCTTCGAGCAAAAAGCACATTTGAGTTGCAGCATGAATTAATGTTATATAGCTATTTCTTCTAGAGTGTAAATTGCTTTAATATAGTATCACAATACAATAGTCCCCCCTTTTAATTCTTTGCATTTTAATACCACTCATGTAAACTGAAAGTCATGTAAAATAGTGCATCACAGATGCACACATTTTTCCTGTAAATAAGGTAAATGAACACTCTAGCAACAGATAATAAAGTGTAATATAGTATGTAATAATACAAATTAGTTAAAAAAGAATTATAACAGTACAGTATTAGCCTCTCTCGCTCTTTCTTTCTTTCTCCCTCTGTCTGTCGCGCACACACACACACTTTTATCAGTTACTAGCTTCATTCTCTGAAGTTTGGAAATGTATTGTACTCACCCTGATGATGGTGAGACAATGGTTACTAGTAAAACTAAAGTGGATGATTGTGGTAGACGTTGCGTTTTAGAGTAGCGCATGATGAATTGAGACACTGCAAGACTTAAAGCTTCGGAAATGTATCAGATTTGGTGCTGCATTTAAATTTTCCATTTTGAATAGTTGTGCCATGTTGAAACCACGTAATATGAATTTGCGCAATTTGGGAGACAAAATGCCAAAAAATGATTAGTGTTATTAGTGGAAAATAGTGTAAATGTTTTAAATGGGTACATTTGTTAGAATTGTGTCAAAATTATTACATGAGCTATTGATATTTTCTTTTAAAAGAAAATGTCATGTAGGTTTCACCATTTTTGGCTTAATACTATTTCCAAAATGTGCCAAAACAGAGAAAATATATCATAATTATGTGCGATATAAATGCCCTTTTAAGAAATGTTTCACCAGATCCCATTTTCTTCATGTAAACAGTTTTAGTGTGTTTTGCACACAGTTACTGAAAACGAATGTAGTCTTGAATTTTATTTAAATTTGTGGGTCTCTTTGAGGATATATGGAATAGTTTGTCATTTTAATAGCAGTTTGAATTAAGCATTGTTTTTGTTAACAATAGATATTGAATAGTTCTTTGTAATTATATTTAACTTGTATTCTAAATAACATTATTTTCCACATTTTCCAAATAATTTCCATAGAAAAATAAGTAAGCCTTGTATTTTTTTATATCCATTCTCCTTGGTAACTATTTTGACTGCAATTAACTGTGTTGTCTAAGATATTTTGTCCTTCAGGAAATTGTTTTCAGTGGCACCACAGTGATAAATGTCAGAAAATATGCAGTTCATATAAAGTTTAAGATCAGTTCAGGAGGTGTAACTAGAATTCTTAATCTAATATTAAAACTGTGAGATTTCCATTTGAAATGTATCTTGCTTTAATAGTATGAATGTACATTTGAGTTATTTATTTGGGAGCCATGTTTGAGGCAGTAGTTGATTAATTGTCTTTTTAGATTTACATGTATAATATGCAGGAGGTATAAGGATCCAGTGTTAGTTCAAAAATAATAAATGTTTTTTGTACAAATGGATGCTTCCTCTAATTAGTTTTTTACCTGTGTCAAGACACTTGTGCTCAAAGCACAGGAACATTCCAAAAAGATAGGAACTGTTTTCATCTTTAATATGTGCTAATAAATTTGGGTATTCAGATTAGTGGCAGGTCAGAGATATATATATAGTACAGATTTGAACAGATGAGGTCTCAGAGGCCGACAAATTGGAATTAGGTTATATCCCAAAGTGGAGTGATTTTCACAACCCAGTTCTGAACACTTTAAACTAGTTCACACAGTAGTGCTAGTGCTGCAGAAGAACTTCAAGGGCAGTCACTACTGCTATCCTACATGGTTCCTCTTTTGACCTATAATAATGACCTTGAAATTGGCAACTTGTTCAAGATCAAAAGTGTATTAATGTCCTTTGTAGGTGTGTTTTTTGTCTATAAGCAAATGTAGTATGGCCCCATTTGACTGCTTTCTTGATTTAATGACTGATTTAAAGTGAACTCATGCTGTATTAAATCATACTATATGAAATAAGAATTAAATGTCCCATAATGAAACATCCCCTAATTTTTGTGAGCAGTGTATTTCTATTATGCAGCACATTCTTAGCATACTGTTGGCATTTTATCTCTGTGGTGCTTTTGTAGCAGAGTTATATATTTTCTTTTAGCTTTCCCAAAACATTGTGTCATTTTGGAAAAGCTTTGAGAACATGTAATTATTTTATTCATCATTATTATATTTTAATGACTGTGGCTGCTATCAACTTTTGTTGTACTTGTGCCAGAATATAACAAGGAGACATTAAAGGTGGGATTTGGATGAAACTGCAGTATAACATAATATACATAAAAGGTGAATGGAATAGCTCCTCTCAGTAAAAAAAAAACTTACATTATATATAAACTTCATTTAATAATAGAACATTAATTGTTTTAGTCTTATTAAACTGTTTAACTATTTATCTAATTAATTGTATCACAGATTGCAACATCATCCAAATCCCTTGTGTCACCTTTATCAACTCCCTTACCCTATTTTGCACCTTGTTCTGTCCCAACACCCTGCTACCTTGATTCACTTTTGGTCGTTGGCTAGGTTTTGGATTTATTACTTTCGAGGCCGAACAATCAGTGGACCAGGCTGTCAACATGCATTTTCACGACATCATGGGCAAAAAAGTGTGTAGTTGTAGTTTTATTTTATCTTAAATGACAAACCAAAGCTTGGGTGACAATGCTGCTTTGTGCCAGAGCTGTAAACTCAGATTTATGCCTGACATAGTAAAAACAATCGGAAAGGAGTCTGTGTTACTTGTTGCTAAGGTTGATGTAAACCAATCAAGCATTTTAAACAAGAATCATTGGCCAGAATCACTGACAAGAGTCACACTGAGCACAGACTTCATGTCACCCAAGGTTTGGTTTACCTAAACCACTCCTTTAGGCGTTTTGTACTGGATATCCAAATTAGTCTATGTACATTTGCCCAACTTTTGTTTCTAATAAATGTTTTTTTTGTAGTTTTAAGACAATGTAATTTTCACCTAAAGGACTGGTTATTGTAATTTTTCATCTTGTTCTTCATTTCATTTCTACCAGGTCACTTTGTTTGAGTTGTTGGTTTCCCAGAAGAAAAAAAAGCACAGTTTTATTTAAGTGACCTCAATTTAGAATCTCCATACTGTGTCTATTTTGTATCTGTGAGTGTAAATTATTTTAAAGACCTACATCAAATTAAACATATGAAGATTTACCTTTAGTTAGTATTCATCATTAGAATATGTTTCATGTAGTTTTTTTTACTTTGATAATTTAGTTTGTACACTGTGTTGTTATTCATCACAGAAACTACATCATGTTCTATACTATAAATATATGGTGGGGAGAAATTATATTTATCAATTATATCCTATTATATTTGGCTCTCCCCCATCTGTTATGAGGTGTATTTCCTTGGATATTCCTATAAAAAGGTGTCCGAATATAGAATGTGAAACCAAATGTTATAGTGTCATTAACATGCTTAATGTGGTGTTCATGACATTAGCACAAATAACATAAAATTCCACTGTTCATCCTTGCATTCAGCTTGTCTGTTACTAACCAGTCTGAAATTGACTGGAATTATTGTGTTGGTTAGGGTGTACTTGCAAATTTTCTGACTATGATCACAATAGCTCTTCTCACACCAAACAGATGTAGGGACTTATTTAGGAGGACTGTTCCCTTGAAGTTGTCCTGAAAACGATATTTGTTTGTCACTTTTTTGGTATGTGCTTGCACCACCAATAGGTATGTGACGTAAAATGCACAAATTTCATTTAGACGACACTGATAGCAGCATATAGGCTGCTAGTCCATCAAGCTAGTGCCATCTGGTGATTCAAAGTGACAAACTACTTTGGTAATGTTTTCTGCAGTTGCTAAGAATTGATGTCCTGTGTCCTACTTTTTTTCTCATCTATCCACTCCATCCTTGACTTTAGCCGGCTTGCCAGAAGCTATCTGGTTTTCCAGTACCTAAACCATTGTTCTTGGTATGACATTATTGCAGTGGGACTTTGGGGTGGTGGGAACCAAATATTGTAAACTTAGAAACTGGAGCATATCAGACTGTTTTGAAAGTCCCAGCCCTGGAGTTGGACAGCACAATTCATATAATTTCCCTCATCACTCTGAGCCCTGAAACCCACGGGAGAGGACCTAGGTAGTCTAGCAGTGGGCCTCAGACCATTCGCTCAAACTGGTTCCTAATTAGGTTGACAGAGAGGAAAGAGGGAAAGCAAAAAAAGGAGGTCATTTTCTTTAACGATATAGAAGGCAAGAAGAAAAGTGTCTTGCTTGTGATTCAAGGTTACCTCAATAACTCAACCTATTTAGAAGCTGTTCTATTTCAGTCTTACCCAGTTTACACTCCGGCTGGTGCATCTATACTTGGGCACTGGAAGTAATTGATGAATAAATGAATTATTCCTAAATAAACTTGTAGTGCGAACGCCTAATAGCTCCTGACTCTGTTGGATCTACGTAGTCTATATATTTACTTCCATGTTTGACACAGTATGAAGGTTCATTCCTTATCAGATCTATTATTCCATCATTCTCTGCATGATTATTAATTAAAAATGTTACCTTTAAATGTACTGTTATTTGTAAAAATGTATGTAAATTAAGATTGTTAAATGCATTTGCCAGGGTAAGGTAAGTCTGCATTTTCCATAAGTAGTTTTTGTTATTATTCATTTAAAATGGATAAGATACCATAGTAAGGCAAGCACAATGTTTCTCAGGAACATTTAAGAAAAAATACTTTAGCTTTATTTCTGTTTAGTTTTCTGTATCACTTTTTTGATAACATTGTCCAAATTCATTTAAATGTGTGAGTTCATCCTAAGCTACCTTAGAAACATTGCTGTACTGCTATCTGGAATAATATCCAAGAATTCATTATTGTATCTGGATTGAACTATGGTATTTGTCCCACTATTTTTATAGTCCCCTATTTTATTGAAGCATTACTTTGGGTTAGGGAGGCACACTGTTTTGGGTTCTGCTTTGGTTCATGTCTTGATGCCCTTGTCCTTTGCGCAGGTTGAAGTGAAGAAGGCTGAACCTCGAGACAGCAAAGCTCCTGGCCCTGGGCAGCTCGGAGCCAATCAGTGGGGTCCTAGAGCCATCTTTAGTGCAGCCAATGGCTGGGCTACACAGCCTGCTCAGGGTTGGCAGCAGAGCTACGGTCCTCAGGGTGAGTGAGGCCAACCAGGTCTCCCTCTGGTAACATGACATTCTAGTGCTAAAACTACACCAGAGATGCCAACTTGTATCTGAAACACAGTTTGCCTCCGTTTTGGAGGCACTGTCTTTGCCATCTGTTCAGAATCACAGCGGCTTTGTGTACAGTGACTATTTTCACATAAACCCTGCACAAGAAGCCAATGCCAAAAAATGCTTGCTTTGTTTGAAATGAAGACGAAATTTTTTTACACATCACTTTTATAATAAAATTAGATTTTTTGTGTATATATATATATATATATATATATATATATATATATATATATATACACACATGTATATAATGTATCATGCTATAAATCACTAACACTTTTTTTTGTCTTTCCAGGAGTTTGGGTGTCCACAGGACAACCTTTAGGTAGGTTAATTTCCGGTATGATTTCCATGTATACATGTATACATTCCTGGGCAAAAAAATGGTTAAACCCTAAATTACAAAAATGTTACTGTTTAATGGCCTTATCAGGAAATTATGGCATAGGTCTATTTTTTGACTATGATTACAATAGCTGCTCTTACACTCAACAGATCTAGGGACTTATTTAGGAGGATTGTTTCTTGTGGAGCTCTTCTGAAAACAATATTTGTTTATGTCACTTTTTTGGTATGTGTTCACACCACCAATAGGAACGGTATGTGACGCAAGCTGCATAAATTTAACTTAGAAGACACTGAATGCCTCCTCTGTCGCATATAGGTTTGGTAGAGTAGGTAGGTCCCTTTCTGCCTCCAATTTTAAGCATGAAGATGTGTTGTTTATATGGCTACTGGTGTATGGAAATTGAAGCATAGTTGAAATACCTTGAGACAAGTGCTTGTGTGTGGACCAGTCACCATACACGTGCATCAACACATCTGGAACAATCACAGTCCCTATACATGATCATTTTGAATTATAGTTGTCTCCAGTTCTTGTGCTGTGACCCTGAGATGAAGGGGGCACAGTTCTAAGAACTATTATAATGTTCCTTCTGTACAAAAGTACCTGATATGTTTTAGCAATTGCTGCCCAAGACATGCTTGAAGGACGAAATGAAGTTTCTTCAGGATATAGACAGTGTGATTCAAAGTGGTTCAGCAGAGTTGTGATTACAGATGAATCACTATATGAGCTGCAGGGAGATAGAAGAGGTGTCTTTGAAGATTTGGTAAGAAATACAAGTGTATGCATCTGTACTACCATTAGACTTGGAGTTAAGAGTTGCCATGATGTTGTGGAAAGCCTTTTCTGCTGCTGGTACTGAGTTCACTGCAAACAGTCAGTTAATGATGTGTAATAAAAGAAAATACTGCATAAAGACATGCCTTGTTTTCTAAAGAGAAATTATCATGTTTTTCAACATTTTTCAACAAAACAATGATCATGCTAAAATTTCGAACACCACCAAGAAGTGGGTTGAGAGCGAGTTAATCAGACTCATGTTTGAAGCCATTGCAACTGAGTATAAGAGTACGGACTCTTCTTTCTATATCTATTTCTGTCCAAAACACATCTATCATTGATCAATGGTTTCTTTGCAATAACTTTGACCAAAATTATAGTCAGTTTCAAAAATGTGGAAGCTCTTTGTAAAAACAAAAATATTATATTAATTGTAAGTTCCAAGATCTGAACTAAAGTGGCTTGATATTGAAAGTTGACTCTCCACACCAACCATTCCACACAATAACACAAGCATTCTATGGACACAGATGGGGCATTTTCTGTAGGGATAGAAATTGTTGAATTAGGCTTGCCAATAGTATGTGAGGAATTTTCATATTAATATGCATTTCTGAATGAATAGTAAATTGTTTGATATAGCATAATAATTAAGGTAATGTAGACCACCAGAGTGCCTCCCTCCATCATTTAGTCTCTAAGAGACGATGTGCCTCCAAGCACCTTCCACTGAGGACTGATTTTAAAATCTATTTTGTTACTTATTTTATTACTAACTTAAATATTATTATTGATATACATTTGATTAATTACTTAATTTTACTATTACTTTAACATACTTTTAAGTATTCACTTAATTAACATCTAGGCCACCCATGGAGGATGGGTCCCTTTTTTGAGTCTTGGTCCTCCCAAGGTTTCTTTTTTCTACTTTCAGGGACTTTTTCCTTTCCACTGTCACCCTAGGCTTGCTTAATTTGGGATTGGCCTTTTAAGATAATATAAGATTGTAAAGCTGCTTTGAGACAATGCTCCATTGTGAAAAGCGCTGTATAAATAAATTTGACTTGAATTCGACTTTTGGCAGAGGCAGGCTTCAGTGAAGTCTGACTAATGAAGTACACGTTGCCATGTATCGTAACAAGATTCTCAGGACTTTCGAGTTCTTTACAGATTCATTACTGTAGTAGCATCACTTAATAGTATTGAACTTGTGCTTAAAAGACAGCACAGTTATTTATTTTTACTTCATGCCTCCATAAAGATTGTGAAGCTTGCTTAGATGTTTCATTGCGTTGTTGAACATTTAATCTGACTACTTATTTATTGTCTCTTGTATCTCAGGTGGATATTGTCCTACTTTGCCAGCAGGTCGAGGAGCTACTGCACAACCGCCCTCTCCCTTTAATGCATTTTTAGTTACGGCACCCCCACCAGGAGGATTTGGGGCACCTCAGGGATATCCACAGCAGGGCTACAGCACTCCACCTCAGTTTGGTATGTTATCTCCTGTATTTTGGAGTAGGTATGCAGGTTATTATAATTGCTGTACACTAAGTTTTCCTTTATGTGCTTACATTGTCGCAAAAAATATATATTAAAAAGCATTATTTGTGTGTTTTTCAGCCTGTTGTGAAAAATTGTTGCTGATCAATATAAGATTAAAAATAAGAGCTTAAATTATTCCCCAAAAAGTAGAAGCACAGTTCAAGGCAAACCCCCAATGCAGATGGGGAATAATTTCTTTCCCTTTTATACCAAATCAGTATCATGTAAACACTATAAGCTACGTGGAGAATTGTTACTGATCATGTCCATCCCACTATGACAACACTGTACCAGCTTCTGATGGCTACTTCCAGCAGGATAACATGCCATGTCACAAAGCTCAATGCATCTGAAATGAGTTTATGGAGTTCACTGTACCCAAATGACCTCCATCATCATGACATCCATCATGGATGCCCAGCTTACGTGATTCTGTCATGTCAATATAGACCACAATCTCTGAGAAATGTTTTCAGCACCTTGTTACAGCGGTTCTGATGGAAAAAGGATCAAACCCAGTACTACCAAGGTGTACCTAATAAAGTGACTGGGGAGCATATTCAGCTGCTGCCTGTATTGAGTGTGCATGTTCATCCTGTGTAGGTTTCCATGATGTACTCTGGGTTCATCCTGCATTTCCAAGACCTGTTGTAGGTCAGTTGACATCTCTAAAAGTGTCAGTGAGTCAGGGAGTGTGCAAATGCTCTGCATTGGACTGGTGTCTAGTCTAGGGTTGGTTCTCACCCAGTGCTGCTAGGTAGCCCTGAACTGGATTAAGCCGGTGTGGAGAGTGAGTGATTGTTTAAGTAGTCAGACTTTGACCATTGCAGATTAAATGATCTAATTTAATGCTGTTTACAACAACATGTTGATTAAGATTAGCTTATATGTAATACTCATATTGCAAAATATTATCTAACATAAATATGAGCCATGTTTTAACATTTCAGTAAATGCCACATTTGTATTAGCAATAAATGCCCGTTTAAGATTATTCTTGGTCACAGATAAATTTTTATCTAAATTAAACTATTCATAGTGAAGTACTGTACTCTACTGTACTGTTATATTTTTGCTTGAGACCTATATGTTATAAAGCAAAGAACAACTGGAGAAATAAGGTTTTCATAAAGGCATTTATGTGCTCAATAGTAAGATAAGAAAATTGCTTTCTTGGTGGTAAACTAGGTTTTATTAAACGCTTTGTTTTGAAAACTAACACAGGATACAGTTTTGGCACACCTCAAGGTGAACAGTTTGTACCACAAGGAATGCCTCCTCCTCCTGCAACTCCTGGAGCTGGGTCACTAGGCTTTGTCCCTGCTACAACTCCTACTCAGGACATAAGCAAAGCCCCTCCAGCACAGCCTGACTTCTCTTATAGCCAGTATGGTAAGTAATAGGGCTAACTACAGCCTGGCTACCTACTCTTCTTTTATTGCCAAGTGGATTCATTTTATAAATCACCTTAGTTGCAGACCATTACAATGAGCCTTTAACAAGTAAGAGCTTGCGCATTTATACTACATTGCACAACTGGCATGATGGCATCACACAGAAGCCTGCAAACAAGCAGAAGCCTATGGTGATCCTCTGTTTTGAATAAGCTGAAACAAGTGCTTATAGCTGATTATTTTTGTCTGTGTAAAATATGTGGAATGATATTCATTTGGATGTGTGAATTAGATCATCCTGTGTTGCATTGTTTCTTTTTGGGTGACAAGATCCCTCCTTTAAAATGTGTATGGATTTGTGAATTACTGCCAAACGTGTATAAATAACTGCATGGTTTTATCTCTAACGTACTATATTGCATTGAAAGTTCTGTTTTTTTTCTAAAACTATTTAACCCCAAAGCATGAAGCATTTGAGATCTTGGGTATGTAAGTAATAAATGTTAAAAAGTTTTTTTTACACAAACGTGAAATTATAATTAATAATGTTGCGGTTTGACTGGAGGTTACAAGAGTGTAGCAAATATTACATAGATACATTTTACATTACATAAATATTACAGCCCTGGTGGTCTCCTGTATAGATGATCCAAAAAAAATCATGCAAACAATGAAGCAATGTATTTGACTAGAACTATTAATAATAACATTTACAAATAATAATAAATTATTCCAGTCTTTGATTAAGCTACGTAACCATTAACATGTTTCTTTCATATTGTAGATGCACCGATTGCTCAAACCATAACCGCTAATAGGCCAATCAGTCTCATTTAACTGATTCTGTGCCGTTTTTATTTACAATTGTACAGTGCAAGATGCCAACAGTACTCTTACTAACTTAAATTCAGAATTCCTTTATTGTGTAAAGTGCTTTAAACACAGCTCAGCCACTCACAGTCTTGTTTTTGAGACCGTTGCTGATGAAGGTTCATGATGATAAAATTTGATTTTAGTTGTTTTGAGTGCTACATAGTGAATTAACTAGTCTAATAGTCTAACTTTAGACACAGCCATGACTTCTGCATGGAATCTCTGGAAAAGATATGACATTTATCATATTAACAAAAATTGGAATTTTCCAAGAAAATTGGTGCCTTCCTACTTCACATTATTTTCTTTAACCAGTCTTTAAAAGGGGGTTCAGAATTGTAGAGCTCACTGTATATGTTGTATGTTAAATTTGAGAAGCGGAAAAGTTGTAATCTGACACTGTACTGAATCTGATCAGCTGGTTGAACCAGTGTCAGTGCAGTGGTGTTGCCCTGGCCTGGCTAAGTGTGTCACGCTTTGCTTCCATCTGTCATTGCCATTAGAGTCATCTGCCATAAATATAGATTTTTACAATATAAAGGCAGCACAGGATCAATCAATTCATCAAAATTATTCTTGATTTAGCATCTTTAGACATTCAAGTCTTAGAGCAGGGTACTCTTCTGGTGGAAACAGATACATTTGTGAAGAAAACTCTCCCCCAGAGTTAGTGTCATAGATAGGCTCTCTCTGGGTTTAGTCAACGTGGTCTCCTCATCTCCCTGCTAGGCTTGGGTAACTATCCTCAGGATCCCTCTGCCTACGGACCAACGCGTCCTTCTCACAGTTATGGTCAGGATGAGCAGGGATATAGTGCAGGTAGGTGGGAGCTACTGCATTTTACAACCACCAAAAACAGCAGATGAAATAGTACAAAGAGCCATCAGGCTTCAATTTTATATTTTTATTTATATGCATTTTCCAGTATATGCATTTATTACTTAACATATTTTACATAGTATTGTTTTCCATATAGTATACTAACTACAGCTGCACGTCACTTTAGGGCATATATATGTGTGTGTGTGTGTGTGTGTGTGTGTGTGTGTGTGTGTGTGTGTGTGTGTGTGTGTGTGTGTGTGTAATATAGTATATATATGTAAAATAGTATTTTCTAGGCACAACATTGTGAATGACTTAAGATTGTTAGTACATTTTGTGACGCGGTAGCTTTAGTTAGTTTACTGTATGAAAATGTCACCGTATTTTCATTGTTTTTACCTCTGCACTGCTTTGCTGGCAAACGGATGATCTAATTTGAACAGATTCATATCTGTATGTTTTCTTTCTGTATGTTGTGCTACTCTTGATTAATGACTCATGCTTTTCACCTGATCAGTGTCTTACAGATGACTGAATTTGAAAAGGAAATAGTTGCCATTTATAGCCCATCCTCCATTCATTTTATTTCTTGCTCTGCTTGCAAGCTGTTTCTGCCTGTCAAATCTGTTTTTTCTTAAGTAATCTCATATAATTGAATGGGGAAATGGTCTTGAATATACAACCCTAAATTAGAAAAAGTTGGGATGGTATGGAAAATAGAAAATAAATAAATGCAGTGTTTCATTTGCTTTAAATCATTAATTGAAAACAGTATGAGCCTGAGCTATTTTATGTTTAGTCTCTTCAGCTTTATTTTATTTGTTAATAAACATCCATTCCTGAATTCCAGACCTGCAACACATTCCAGAACAATGGGACTGGAGCTATTTAGTTCTAATGACGTAATTAAAAAAGCGAAATAATTATGTGTTTTTAAACAGGTGATTATCATGATTTGGTGCAAAATTGGTGTCAATAAAAGTTTGAGTCTTTGAGCAAAGGTGGGCAGATGATCTCCAGTCTTCATTTTATCTTCATCCTTTATCAAACACTACAATATGGAGTTACATTCACAAATGCCACTTAAAACTTTGTCTCTAGAAGCATCTTTGAATTCTCTGGGCTCAGGGGGATCTAGGATGGACCATCATACAGTGGAAACATATTGTGGACAGACCAATCACTACTTCTTTTTTGTTTTTGCAAGAAGTGCAGACTGTTCAAAGTCAAAGTGGTATCAGTACCCTTGGCAAATATCATTTTTAGTTTTGTGATAGCAACATTAATGCAGTAATGTACATTGAGATATTTTTTACATAATTTTTCGAAATCACATCATTATTTCGTGTTCTACCTCATTAGTAGCCATAAATTGCTCCCTTACTAACTTATTTTTGTATGTTACAGGCATAAATGGATGCAGAAATGGATGTTGATTAACAATAAATAAATAAAAGAAATTGACCAGAAAAAATATTAAATGTCCTGGGTTCATACTGTTTGCAAATATCTAAAAGTCAAAGTACACGGAAGGAGAACTGCATTTTTTATATTTGCGATTTCGTTATCGTGCCAACTTTTTAAAATTTGGTATTGTACATCATATGTGCAAAGCATTTCTTTTACATTTTGGTCTATAAATAACATAATTTCCATGTTCCTACCTTTTTTGTTCCTGGTTAGTACTGAAGCTGAAGCTATTTTTTTTATCATATTTGAATATCTTTCCTGTGCTTTATTTATGTTATTAGTTTGCTTGATTTATTATTTTGTTATTTGTATTTATATGCTGAAACAGGTTTTGGGCAGGATCTCAGTGGCTTTGGACATAGCTTTGCTGACCCCAGCCAGCAAACCGCCTCATACGTGGCCCCTTCTGCACAGCCCACATCTGCACCACAGCCCACCGCCAGCACTTTTGGCCGAGGGCAAAACCACAATGTCCAGGGCTTCCATCCTTACCGGCGCTGAGCATTCCCATCCAACTTCCACAATGCAATACAAACAGTCAGGGAAATAAATGTTCTTATTACAGACACCACTGGATTGGGGGTCTGGTGTTTGATGAACATTAATTAATTGGAGGGTGAATGTAAATTCTAGACCGGGAGTGTCTCTCCTGTATTGAGAAGCCACAATGTTTGTGTGTTTTGTAGTGGTGCAGAGCTGACTAGCAATAGTTTTTTTAAATGATGAAACATCAGCACAGAATCGTGCCAGTCAGTGGAGTCACAGGGTCTCCCATTCCTTCAGCTTTAACTCTGATAGGGCAAAATATTTTATTTTCAATGTGTGGATTTTTTTTTTGGTTTACTTTTTGAGGCTACAACAGTTTTATTTAAAAATTTGTTTGAAATTACACATATGTATTATAAACCTGAACTGTGCAATTTTTTAAATGAATTTTGTACTATTAAATCTGTGCTTTTACTTTTACTTGTTTTTATTTAAGGATGTAGAGGAAACCCTCAGGTGGCTGTTTTAGTGCACTATGCACATATGCAAACAGAAAAAGAATTTATTTGAAATAAATGGTTTAAAGGTACAACCAGATTGTTGTAATATTTATAGTTTTATGTTTATAAGAGGGGGGAAATGGGTAATGTAAAATATCATAGCTTGTCTAAAGTGGTTTACTTTAGGCATTATTGCTGTGTTTAATTTCTCCAGTTATACTTTGGTGAGAATAATGAAAATGTTGCTACCATGGTAAAACTATTTATTATGTGCATTATTCTAGTGGTTCACAATTGTTTTTTTTCTGTAGTTACCCTTTTGTAGACATGAATATTTACAGTACTTACACACATACACAAATCTGCAACATCTTAGTGAGTACATCAAAATAGTTACAGATTCCCTTTACAATGAAATTATTCCACGTTGCATGTATTATGTAATCCTGTTTTTTATTGTGTATCATAGCATTGCTCATTCTGCACCCCTCTGGAATATCTCCGTGCTTCCCAATAGGGGGCGCTTTTCTGAACTACAGGATGAAAGCCACTGAATATGTTCAATGAATATCTGTCAGTTTCTTAAATTCCAGTCTATTAATTTGGTAAAAAATCTAATCTAATAGTAAAGATTCTAGATTCAAAGTGATCAATATGCCTTGGAAGATTTTATTTTAATCATAAAAGAATTATCATTTACTGAATAATTAAATACAGCTTTTTTATTTAAAGTAGAATGGTAACGGTGTTATCATTTTTAGATCTACTAGAGTGCTTAATATAAGTTTGTAATATGCGAGTAAGACTACTAAGTACTAATTTGAGTAATATTTTCAATGTAATTTCCCATCTTTCCCTTAAATACCACAAACAAGGTATTCACTGGTGTTTTTTTGACATTTATTTCTTTTATTTCTATTTTTTTATTTGATGCCTTCAACCCGCTTTTTCCCTGACTGGAGTCCCCAGCTGATCGTGTATGTGCAATGCTAACAAAATTATGGGGATATTTCATGTTGAAATTAAACAAACTAATATGTTTGACTGCTCTGCCACCTGAGTGTCTCAACATTACCTTATGTTATATGGCCCAACAGAAATAATACAGATTTATACATTTAAAAATGTGCAGCGTTTGCATTTTAAAATATTACATTTTTTGGTCATACACATTTCCCTTGTGTTAATCCATTACATTTTGTGAGATTAATTATGAATAAATTATGATTTTTCAGAATAAGCAACAGAACGCTTATCATTATGATTGCTTCTTTTTCAAAAACACAATACTGTATATGGAGTAACCAGACACTGTCACCTTAAAAATCGTAACAACTCCACATACCCAGGTTTCAGACCCTGCCTAGACATTGCCTGTGTGGATGTTCTTAGTTCTTAGTTTTGCTGTTGCATGTTCTTAGTGTGTCTGCAAGAGTTCTTCAGATATGCTGGTTGGTTTATTTTATTTTATTATTTATTTATTTATGCTGGCATGCACTGGCAACTTTTATGCAGTATGTATCTCAGCACTCAGCTACCATGCTGTGTGACTTTACGTGGTCCGTCTCTTCATGGCTGAGTTGCGTTGCTGTGGTTTCTAAATACTCCCACTTATCAATACAAGCCTTCACAGTTATGGAATATCTAGCATAGAAGACATTTCACAAACCTACTTATTACAATGGTGGCACCCTATTATAGTACCACAGCTAAATTCAGTGAGCTGTTTACAACAACCTGTTTTTACAACCCAAATCAGAAACCGTTGGGACATTTATTGCAGAAAGTATAAATGTGAGGCATTTAATGTATTTGTCTGGTCAAATTCATTTCATTTGTAATAAACCACCAGTATTGCATTTCAGGCAATTTAGAGCTAGTGGATGAATTTAAAAAATGAAATAATGATGTCAGGTGATGTCAATAGGTGATCAGAATCAATAATTTTTACAAAAGCAGAATAAAGAAATGTGTTTTTAAACTAATTTAAAAAACTTCAAAAAAGAACAATGTAAAAGGAAATGTTTTAAAATGTACTTTCTAGAAAGATTAGAAGGGATTGGCTTGTTTCTCACTCTATGGTGCATAATATCATTTAGCAATTCAAGGAATCTGGAAGAATTTCACTGTGTAAAGGGTAAGGGTGCAAGCCTCCATGATCATTAATCTCTCAGTTGACTGCATCAAGCGCTGCCATTCAAAAATAACTGATAGAACCACGTGGGCATGGGATTGCTTTTGCCAACTTTTATCAAGCACTACAGTAGTTACATTCTAAATGCTAAATTTCCTCCAGGATCAATAAAATATCCATCCATCCTTTCATCTATCATTCCCAAATGCTACTTAAAATTATACTATGCAAAAAGAAGTCCAGAAGCATCACCAACTTCTCTGGCCTCGGAGGGATGAACCATCACACAGTGGAAACGTATTGTGGACAGAAGTATTCCTGTTTTTTCTTTAGAGGTCCAAAGCCAGGCTCTGTTAGGTATGGGGTTGTGTTAGTGTCCTTGGCAAAGTTAAATTTCTGCTCTGGGTTGGGGGCATTAATGCAGAAAAGTACCTAATGAGATTTTGAGCAACCTTATTTGCTTCAAGATTACTTGATCCTTTTCAGTGACATCCACGCATTTATCAACAAGACACACAATAAGCCAAATAAGAAAACATATGTATTATATATGTAAATCCCGTCCACTCTTTCATTATGTAACGTTCTTTTTAAACATTGTAGATTAGCTGCTCATCTTTGCTCATCGAAATCTTAGGTGGATGTTTTTGTGAAGGTAGAGCAGTTTGGAGACAAAACTAGAGAGGCCAGGTTGTAAGAGTAGTGGATATATTGGACAAAGAATGTTGGAGATGGAGCTGCTGGGCAGAAGGAGAAGAGGAAGACCTCAGACAAGGTTCTTGGATGTAGTGAAGGTGGACATGGAAATGGTTGGTGTAACAGTAGAGGAGGCAGGGGATCTGCTGTGGCAACCCCTAAAGGGAGCAGCCGAGAGAAGAAGAAGATGTCCATTTAACTTTGCTTATGACTCACATTGACTGTTTTATCAACTTTATGCATCATCGCAATGTTTATTTCTTCCAATTTTGCATTAATTTTGTCTGAGGTCTCATATTGACAATGAAATACTGTGCAAGCCATTCGTATGTGAAAATGTCTTTTCATGCTCCCAAAATCAATTTTTCACAAATTAAGCTTGAGGAATCTTGGCATTGCCACTCTGGAATATGTCTGTGCCATCAGGAAAGAAACCCTAATCCACTGATGGGATAACCTGATCATTCAGTTCAGTTGAGCTGACTTTTATTTAAGTTTTTTTTTACATTTTAATGCCGTATAACTTTGCTGATCGTAGTCCAGGCTACCTAAACAACCTCAGATCATAACCCTGCCTCTGAAAAACAAAATAAAATAACACACAAAATACTTACACTTCAGGAGCTTTCACTAAGGGGTGTACTCACTTTTGTTGCCAGTGGTTTAGACATTAATGGCTGTATATTGAGTTCTTTTGAGGGAAGAATACATTTACACTGTTACAGAAGCTGCACACAGACTACTTTTCAGTATCATATTGTCGATGTTGTCCTATGAACAGATATACTTAAATATCTTCAGAAATGTGAGGGGTGTACTCACTTTTGTGGTACACTGTACAAGTGTGCCCAGTAGAGAGGTATACTTAGAGAACAAACACAAGGAGATATGGATTAATTTGTAAACAGCTAATGGAGGTTTAATAAATGACTGAAATGTTGTTCATTGAAAGTCAAAGCTTGCTTTATATGAACCATGTATAGCTTAAAGTTACCATATGATATTTGTATCCAACATTAAAAATCGTTTTTTATTTCTCCCCAGACATTACAGGTATTGAAATTATTTGGATAATCTCCCGACTTGTAATCCAATCTTCAAGTTAATAATTGTTATTATCGGTGTATTTGTTGCAGTGGCTATTACTAATGGAATTAATATATGAATCTTCTCTATATTGGTCTAAAAAAATCTGACAATTAAGCTCAGTTATAAAAAGAAAAAGTGGGTGACGTACGTCACCAGAGGACGACGACATTAAAGAAATGGCTAATGGTTTCTTAAACTTTCTTGTGTGACACGAGGATAAATTATAGGATTTTCCAGGCTAGTCGTTGCATTTAATATATCCCATTCGATATATAGCGACTTTTATATAAACGTTTACATTTTATCCTAAAGTCTATCTGTGTGGTTCTTTCCCTCCGCAGCCTTAGATGGCGACCTCGTGTACTGACGTCATACTTTGCTTATTTTTTTTATGATCAGCGCGAGGCGGGGACTCGATCTTCCTTTTCCGGTGACTCTCGCAAGATGGTAGGTGCTGTTTTATTTCGGTTTTAGTGCAATCTGAAGGAATCCGCTATAAATCGGAATTTAATCGTATACATCCTCGCGCATTAGACCTGTGTAAATGATGCGGTAGGTTTTGATGGCGTTCTTTCGTAACTTTAGTCATTCTTTATGCTTATATTTGAATGTGGTTATTAATGTCCTCACAGAAGGTCTGTAATTACGCGGCGTTACTGTTGGGTTTTCATGTTTGTTTTAAATCCTCGTCCTTTTTGTATGCAGTCGCTTTTAGTTGGTGTTCCTGAGGAAAAGGTTTTGAATGAACTTGTCTGTAGCTAACAGGCTAATGGTTGTAACGTCGGTTCATTTGAGCGATGTGATTACTTGGATTTGTACAGGCGGACGCTGAGCAGAAGAAGAAGCGTACCTTCAGGAAGTTCACTTACCGAGGAGTGGACCTGGACCAGCTGCTGGACATGTCCTAGTAAGTACTGCTAATTATTGCTTATAATAAGCTCTGCCTTAAGTCTGTCTGTTCACGCACGAGACACTGACTGGCCACTTTATTAGGTACAGCGTGCGAGTAACAGGTTTGATTCCCTTTGCTCACATACCTGCCTTAAATCTCCTGGTATATATTGTACAAGGAGCTGAAAACAAATTGATGATCATCAAGGCACTGCTCACAATATTTATTTGGGGGATTTCATTTTGACGTATCCATTCATTTTTGTGAGCAGTACGTCTTTATTATATGGTAATATTGTCATAATGCTGAGAGTAGCCAACAGGAAATAGTACATTGGTTATAAAAGAATTGTCATGGTCAGCAACATAAATTCGGGTAATCTGTGGCAATGAAACAATGCTCAGTAGGTATTAACGAGACCCGAAGTGTGCCGATAAAATCCTCTAGTGATGGACCAATTGCATTTTTACAGTCTTGATCCAGTGCACAACTGCTGATACAGAAGCGTTTTGTTCATTGTTCATTTGTTCATCAAATTACTTTGATTCATTAGTGCTGTTTACACATCTATTTTTTTTAATCCCAAAACAATTAAGAAGTGCCAGTTGTTTAGGTGTGAACGTATTCTTTTTCAACTTCAAAATTAGTCATTACATTATTACCTATAAGTAAAAAGCTTAGAGGCTTAATATTTAAATGCAATAATCTAACTTCTCTCAGTTACTACTGATCATAAGTACTATCCACTCCTGAAATGACAAACATGGGTTAAATGGGTTAATCAGTTCATGGCTATTACTATTTGCTCACTGGCTTGACCCTGTTCGTCCGATAGCTGATTAGTGAATGTCAATATCAGACTCGATACTAGCTGTTTGGGCCCATCTTTTTCTTAAGCACCATGACACCATCAACCTGAACCAGTAGGATGGTTTTTACTTTCACATTATTTACACTCCGAGTCAAGACTCTGGCCAGATAATCTTTCAAATCACTTATTAGGCTACTTTTGGTAAACCCATGCCAACTATAGTCTTCGTTGCCTGTTTGTTAATTATTGGGAGTAGAATCCAGTAGGGACCTACTGCAGTAGCCTACTGCAAGATGTGGCATGTGTGCTCAGTGATGCTCTTCTGCAGAGAATGGTTGTAAACAAGTGGCTGGTTGTTACCATCAGCTCAGTCTGGCCATTCTTTTATGGCATCAACTTTTTTTTTTGCCCTGAGAACTGCCAGTCACTGGATATTTTTCTATAAAACCTGGAGATGTCTGTGTGAAATGCTGAGTAAATTACTGCCAGACATGTTGGGTATTACTTACCTCACAAGAAGGTAATAAGATTGAACCTGAATCCTGTCCCACAATCCATTTGTCCTATTCTCGTTTCCTCAACCTCATCCTATTAAACCTGATTCTCTGAGCTGCATGTTGTGAGAGTTCAAGAACCTTTTTTTGTCAATTATTTGTTCAGCTGAAATCAGATTATTTATTGTCATAAAACCTGTTTTTTTTTTTTTTTGTACTAAAATATTGTCTTTAGTGAGTTGCATTATTTTAAAATGTTCATATTCCTTAAGAAAACCTTAAAAAAATTACTGCAGACCATGTTATATTTCCCTCATCTTTACTGTAAGCATTGCTGAAGGAGCTGAAATGAGAAACCAAATTTCCAGGTAACATCCTAAATTTGGGTGATAGAAGAATTACCGTGTTTTGATGCGTTACTGTCAAATTGTTGGCCATCATGATATGTAATGGCAGTGGGTGTTCTGTCTCCCAGTCATTTGGGTACTAGGTGACTTATAAAAGGTGCAATTTTAAGCATTTATATAGAATGTAGGTTCACGGTAAATAGGCGGTGGTGCGAGAGATTAACGCTGTTTATGCACAGCTCCTGACATCCAGTCTGAGTCTGATCTCATAATTTTGTTTGGTGTTCACATACTCTGCATGGTTTGGGTTAGCTGGTTTTGGTTTCTGGATAATTGGGCTGTCTGGTGTAATTACCCCCAGTGTGTTTAACTAGAATATTTACAACTTTGCTCCAGTCAGGAACAGCTATCGATGCTGGTATTGCTGATAGATTCTGAAATAAACAAAACCTGTTTAATGTAGCTGATATTGGCTAACTGGAGTATGTATACGTGTTCTGCAGCGAGCAGCTTATGCAGCTGTATGGTGCTCGCCAGAGGAGGAGGTTGAACCGTGGCTTGAGAAGAAAGCAACAGTCCCTACTTAAGCGCCTGCGCAAGGCCAAGAAGGAGGCGCCTCCTATGGAAAAGCCGGAGGTGGTGAAGACCCATCTGCGGGACATGGTCATCCTGCCAGAGATGGTTGGCTCCATGGTCGGCGTGTACAATGGCAAAACCTTCAACCAGGTTGAAATCAAGGTACAGTTCTGCAACATGTGACAAGTCATGCTGTAGAGTAATACATTTACATTTACAGCATTTAGCAGACGCCCTTATCCAGGGCGACTTACAACTCATATTGTCTTACAATCCAAGCAATTGTGGGTTAAGGGTCATGCTCAAGGACCCAACTGTGGCATCTTGGCAGAGGTGGGACTTTAGCCCTCGACCTTCTGGTCCAGAGTCCAGTGCCTTAAACGTTAGGCTACAACAGTCCCATTAGTCATGTAGGCTCTTACTCTGAAAGTATTGCTAAGTTTGAGGCGTACTGCCATAATTTATTTAGTTGTCAGTCTTCGCCAGGTCACTATTACGTTTGAGATGGATTATAGCTGAAATGTGCTATCTTGCTGAACATTGTGATGTTTACCACTTTGGAATTTCATGTCCACCTCCATTCTTTGTCTTTAAACGTATTTTAGTGGTAAACAGCCAGCTGTGAGATTTGTACAGTGGAACCTTTTGTCATTAATCCATTCCAAAGTGCCTAACGATAACTGCATTGAACAAAAATTGAAGCCATAGTTCCCATAAGAGTGTGAATACAAGCGTAGTGGCGAAAACAGGGACCAAAACAAAAAGTTGCTGAAATGTACGATAACCAGGGCCAGTGAAAACGAAGGTTCTATTGTATGTTGAAAATAAGACTATACATGTTTAACTCAATGTAAAATCAATCTTTCTTTTCAGCCTGAGATGATTGGCCACTACCTTGGGGAGTTCTCCATCACTTACAAGCCTGTCAAACACGGCCGCCCCGGTATTGGAGCCACCCACTCATCTCGCTTCATTCCTCTGAAGTAAACGGTGATTGATGTAAATAAAAGTGACTTCCAACACACTCACAACTGGTCTTTCTTTAAAAACAAAAGCCTCGTGTTTGGAGAATTATATGTGGTAAATAATAAAGGCAGTGGTTCTTTGTGTTTAGAGTTAATGTAATACCATGTACATATTGTAGTTAATGCCTGTTAAGTTTTCTTCTTGTAAATGAGACTCTAGTATGACTATTTTTTAAAGTCATGTCATATGAAGATAGAAAAGGGCTGTCTTCTGGGAGCATCATGACAGTGATATTTACTGGGATTTTATAAAACTGACTTAAATTCTTGCTCATCAAGGTTTTTTTTTTTCAGTATTACACAATCTGTTCTTGCATTTGTGCTTCTCTTCCCAAGATGGCTGGTCTGTCCAGCCCCTAGGTGTTGTGTTTTATTTATTTATTTGTTTTAAAATCGCTGTCACTTCAAATGTTCATGGTGTTGCCTAAATTCCAAGAATATAATTTAAGGCATTATGGTCGCTGATCATACATGAGTACCTCAGACTAGTATCGAGTGAGAAGAGCACATCATAGCTGTAGTGCAATGCTGTTTTATAGCATTTAAACGGCGTCATTTTGTGGACATCATAAATGTTTATTGATGTTCAGTTGAAGCTTCTCATGGTTTCAGCAGAAAGCTGGAGGAAATTTAATGTGTGGAGCGCATAGACTGCTTAAGTTTTGTGTTGACACCTTGCCATGGAGAACAGGGTAGGGAAATTATTTTTAAAAACCAAAACTGAAAAGATTTTGTCCTTGTCCAATCTTACCAGAAATAAGCAATCTATATATTCAAATATAAATCTGAAGTTTCCCTTGGCAGAAGCAAAATAATGGTCCATCCAAAGCTCCAGTTGTGACTTTGCTGAGGTCATTAAAAGCTGAGGGTGAAATTTGTACTGTGAGCAAAGGAAAGTTCCAGAATCTGCATCGTTGCTTAAATTTTATACTACAAACCACTACTTGACCAAACATTCTGTAGCAATTATCTTTAGATGATTGAGTACAGAAATTATATATGGCATATACTCGTATACTGTGCATTTTACTGCCCTACCCACTTTATTAGGTACATCATGTCAGTACTGGGTTGGACCCTCTTCCTAAAGATCTGTTGTAATTGTCTATTTATTCTCAGTTTCATGAAAATGTTAGTAGGCCAATGAGTAATACTTGCACCTGGTTCTGAGCACGTGAAATTACTAAGCCAATGACAACATACATGTATGTAATCCTTCCCAGTGGTTATCTGGGGTTCTGTTTGAGAAAGGGCCAGCTGATGAAACGTTTTTTGAGATTGAAGCTTCATACGTCCAGCCATTTCCTGTTAAATTTTGTAGTTGTACTTGTTGTTGATGAATCTGCATTTATACAGTAGATGTAATTTGCTCCAAAACTGTTTTAGGACACAAAACTCCATTGTTGAGTTTGAAAATTAAAAGTGTGGAGACATTGTAAGGAACTTAGCTATGGATCCTCAGTCCAATGGTTTTAATATAAATGATAAAAATAACAAATATAAATCTTTACAGCAATAACAAAGTGTTGACAAGGTTATGCCAAATTTCATTCATTGATCTAGAATATATATATATATATGCGCACACTTATGACCTACTGTTATCTACTTGCAAATACTGAAATACATGAATGTTGCTGGACACAAACAGCAAAAACTACTAAAGTATATTGCAGTTTTGTTGATCAACAAGATCCCAAAATGTATTTTACATTTAAAACCAGTTAGTTGGGTGTTTGGGCAGTCTTGGTGATTTTGGGGAGCAATCCCTGTTTAAAACAGGGATTCCAAACAAGATATTATTTTTGGCCCCTTTCAGTTAGATAGATATGGAGACCATAATCTTTTCCTCAGTCATATTTTGTATTGAGACATTCACTGGCCATTACTGGGCTAATAGGTTGTGCAGAGAATGTCGATAGACTGGGGAAATAGGAATGGAAAGTGTCAAGTATATTAGAAAGACGTTCCTTATGTTGTTCTAGGGGCAGTTGTTGGTCTTTGTGAGTGTAGTTGTGGCTTTGAACTTGTAGATGTGGACTTGGGTGCAGTTGTTGGCCTTGCTGTTTCATTGGCTGCACTGGTTTTGTTAGCATTTGGTAGACGGGCAGTTTCCTGTTTTAGGTAGGAGGTAGTAGCTGGCTGCCAAAGGAAAAATTCATGCAGCAGAGTATTGACTGTCTCTGGGCATTCCATCATCACCATGTGGCTTCCCTCATCAATGACTTTCAGGAAGCCAAGAAGTAGAATCTGTGGAAAGATTGACATTGTAATAAAACATTAATTAGCAATGACATTGAAATCTACATTTACAACATTTAAGCAGATGCACTCAGAATGACAGCAGCATATATGACCCCTCATGCTAGTGTAATAGTGTATCTAAAAGATGCTTAAAACAGAAAAGGGCAGGTAAGTCAGGGCATTGTAAAATTGGAAGTATCTGTACTAAATGAGATCTCAGGCTTATGAAAGTGAAATCTTAGGGTTTGAGATAATTCAAATCCACCTCTATTTTGAAAAAGTTAGGGCCTAAATGTTTACCTCTGCCATGCGCTGGTCCTCTTGTATTGGCACAAACTTGTCATACATGCCATGCACCAGAAGAGTAGGCACAGTAAGCTCAGCGTGGTAGACCTCATCACCTTCTGGCCAGTACTGTCCACTCATCATGGATCTCAGCACAAAAGAAGAAATATTGAAAGCATTTTTTTCTTTCAGAAGTTTCTTTTCCTTTGGGCCATGATGGGCAAATGCAGCCCTAAAGGTAAACAGATGTGTCATTAATATCCATAACAATGATAAACATATGATTACTGTAACAGACAATCTCCAAAGAAAATGGAGTCTAGTGAAATGTTCTTACATGAGAAAGCTCCAAGATAGGCATGGTGATAAACAGTGGAGCACACATGTAGGCAGGCTGAAAATTGAACAGAGGCTGGGCTCTAAAGCTGTAGGGCCACCACCATTAATCATCACCATTTTGTGAACTTGATCTGGATACTCATGGGCCAGGAAGGTGCAAAAAGACACACTGAACAAAGAAAAGCCTAATCTTAAAAGCAATTTTAGGAACATCTGTAGGTCTTGCTCAGAGACCTACATGATATATGATACAAAATGAAAAAAAGTACAAAACCTCACCCATATGAATGTCCGATGAGAATATTCCGCCGTTTTGCATATCTCATAAATATGATCCTGATGTCATCAGCGAGGGCATAAAACGTATAAGCTGCCACTATTTGAGGTGCAGAGCTACAGCCATGGCCAGCTAGGTCTGGGGCTATAACTTCATACCCGAGCTGAGAGAAATATTCCAGCTGGCTGCCCCAAATATCCAGAGATCCTCCTACTCCATGGATAAAAAACAAGGCCACATCTGCATGTGTTTCTTTGCAACGGGTGATCTTGCGCTCACAGTCAATCAGGACTGTGCGCTTGGGCTTGAGTCGTCTTTTCTGTGGTTGCTCTTGTGTTACTATCGTGTTGGGCTCTGTACCGTCTCTTGGGACTGCATTGTTGCTGTCTGAAACACCACCTTCTGTAGTGCTTTCTCCATTCTGACAGCGCACCGGCTCAGGATGAGTTTCTTCACTCACATTTTCAATGAATAACTGTCCATTCTGATACACAGTGATCTTTCTCTTGCACCAAACACTGCCTGCTTCCCCTGTACCCGGCTCCTCTACTGTGACCCGTTCAGGGTTGATGTGACGCACGCGGAGCAATCTACCAGGCTTCACCTCCACAAATTCAAAACTATCTGCAGGCTCAGAAGCTTCTACAGGGACTACAACATTCAGAGACTTTCCTGTTAAGCAACAGAGAACTCCATCCATGAAGTTGTTCAGCATGGTGAATACCATTTGGCTCAGAGGATTCCAACTGCTGGTAAAAGAAGAATTTGTTACTACTCTAGGTTCTAGTACTTATAAAATGACAAAACTGCAAACTGTGAACATGTCCATGTACATGAGCAATCTTTAACATTGTGTTCTGAAGGGATTAATTTGTGTCACATTTTGTATTAACTTAAACACATCGGAACACACTGAGAAAAAAAAATCTCGGAAGGTGAAGCATTTGTATAATACTTCTGTTCCTTCTCACGACACTTAAAAGATACAACCTCAATTCCAATGAAGTTGAGACATGTAAAACATAATTAAAAACAGAATACGATGATTTTCAAATCCTTTTCAACCCATAATCAGTGAAATACACTACAAAGACATGATAATGTCAAACAGATAATATTGTTGTCTTTTTCAAATATTCACTCATTTTGAATTTGATACCTGCAACACATTCCAAAAAAGTGTTTATCCACTGTGTCTTTACTTTTAATACAACTCAATAATCATTTGGGAATTAAGGACACTAATTGTTAAAGCTTTGTAGAGGAAATTCTTTCCAAATCTTGCTTGACATCCAACTTCAGTTGCTCAACAGTCCGGGCTCTCTGTTGTCGTATTTTGTGCTTCATAATTGCGTCACACATTTTCAATGGTTGACAGGTCTGGACTGCAGGTAGGCTAGTCCAGTACCCACACTCTTTTACTACGAAGCTATGCTGTTGTAACACGTGCCGAATCTGGCTTGGCATTGTCTTGCTGATTCAGGGACGTCCCTGAAAAATACATTGTTAAGATGGCAGAATATGTTGCTCCAAAATATGTATGTATCTTTCAGCACTACTGGTGCCTTCACAGATGTGCAAGTTACCCATACCATGGGTACTAGCACACCCCCATACCATCAGAGATGTTGGCTTTTGAACTTTGTGTCTTTTTTCTCTTTGGCCCGAAGGACATGACGTCCATGATTTGCGAAAACAATTTGAAATGTGGACTCATCAGACCACAGGACACTTTTCCAGTTTGTGCCTTAGATGAGCTCAGGCCCAGAGAAACCGGTGGTTTTTCTGGGTGGTGTTGATAAGAATTTAGCTTTGCATGGTAGAGTTTTAACTTGCACTTGTAGATGGAGCGATGAAGTGTTTTCACTGATCATGGTATTCTGAAGTTCCTGAGCCCATGTGGTAATATCTGTTACAGAATGATGTTAGTTTTTAATGCAGTGCCACCTGAGGGATTAAAGGGAACATTCAGTGTTGGGTCTCAGCCTTGCCGCTTACTTGCAGAGATTTCTCCGGGTTCCAAGAAATGTTTTGATGATATGACTGTAGATGATAAAATCCTTAAATTCCTTGCGTTTTCCATGATGATAAATGTTCTTCTTAAACTGTTGGACATTTTGCTCACACAGTTGTACACAAAGTGGGGAAAGTCGTCCCATCCTTGCTAGTGAACGACTGAGCTTTTCGGGGATGCTACCTTTATGCCCAATCATGTCACTCACCTGTGGAATGTTCCAAACATTTTTTGAGCAATCCTCAACTTTCCCAGTCTTGCCCCTGTCTCAACTTGTTTGGAATGTATTGCAGGCATCAAATTGAAAATGAGTGAATATTTGCAAAAAACAATAATGTTTACTAATATTTCCACTGTGTGATGGTCCATCCTAGATGCCTCTGCACACAGAGATGTCGACGTTTGCTCCTGGACATGGTTAACAAGAGGCTTCATTTCTACACATGAACATTTTTAATGGAATTTATGACTGTAACTCTGTACTGTAATCCAAGTATAAGATGTGAGTACACAATACGTGATTGATGATCTAATTATTCACATCTTTTTGAAAATGAACCATTTGGGTTTTTAGAAGGAGGATACACAGATATGAGTACCATTTAAAATATATTTTTAATTGTCATTTTATTTTATTTTGCTCCAAATATGAACAATACCAGATGTTGTTTCAGTAGAATCCAGCTCAATTTATTCCCATGTAGTTCTATCACATAATGAAGATTGATGGTTGTTGATGTAATGCTGTGTGAGGGATTGGAGATCATGAACATTCCTTAAAATGCTGAATGATATGAATGCTGTATTGGGAAAAATGAGCAAATCCCCTCCAATATTTATTGGAGGAGCATTGTTTTTAAAAATTCCAATATTTTCTCACACATTTGTTGACATTTGGAGATCTTCTTCCCACCTTTGTTTCGCAAAGACTTTCCTGGATGCTGCTTTTGTACCAAATCATGATAATAACCACCTTTTCGTTTCTAAAAATTCTTTAGTAGCTCTAAACTGCCCAGTCTCAGTTATTTTTGGAATTTGTTGCAGGCCTGAAATGTAGGATGTTTATTAACAAACTGAATTATACAGTATTTGGTTTTGCAATGAAATAAATGTCAAAGCAAACGTAATAAACACTGCATTTTTACTTAAACAATATTAACAATGAAGTTTTATTTTTACTGCAGATATAGTGCTCATAATCATTTGTGTATATTTCGAAATGTTTTCATATCCTCATATTTTTGTGAGCAGTATCAATCAGGCTAATCACTTTATTTAAGAATTTAACACTTTAATTAGGAACAAACATTTTACGCCTCCCTGTTGTAGCCCATCGACCTCAAGTCGTCACAGTTTGGGACACTGGGAAATTTGCTCAGTTGTATATAGAGGTTTTCTACAGTGGCCTTTATCATTATCATGTGTTTCCATTCCCAGAACTGATGCTTACTGAATTTATAGCAACTGTAGAAATACACAAACCAGTCCATCTGTCTTCAAAAATGATCACTGAGATCACATTTTCCTCCATTATGTATATTACCTGGAGATGCTTGATTTATTAATTACACTGCTATCACATGATTGCCTGGTTAAATAATTGCATGCATGATAGGTGAGTGTATAATTTATGTCTAAATGTCTATATGTATGTATGTATGTGAAAATTACAGACAAATTTGACTAAACTACTCAGCTAAATTACATTCATTTAATCAATCATTCATTTTCATACCTGTTTGAACTTATTCAGAGCTGTAGAGCGCCAGGCCCTAACAGGCAGGACAGGGTTCAATGGGGGAACCAAGGGAGATAGGTTGCCAATCTCAGAGCATGTGCAAACACACACACACACACACACACACACACACACACACACACACACACACACACACACACGCTGAGACAACAAATGACCTAAAATGTCTTTGGATTGTGGGAGGAGTGGGACTGGAGTCCCCAGACGAATCCCACACAGACACACACAGAATATACAAACTCCAGACAGGAGGAGTCCCAAGGAGGAGAATTAAATTGTGGATTTTAAACTGTAAGAGGACAGAGCTAATCAGTGCCACTCCATGTCACCCTAGTTAAACTTCCCTAGTCAACATATACATTTCAACATGTTAGTAAAAGCTGGTTGCTACGGTTAGTGTATGGTTAGTGTAACATTCTTCAACAAAGTGAACAAATGTATGGTTTAAATGAATTTAAGTTAAAATACATTATTATAATGTTAAATTCCTCCACATCAAGCTGCACTTAGAAGCATTAAGCTCTCTTAAAGTCTTAAAAATGACCCCTTTTGCCAAATGCATTGGAATAGTTATTTTTGTCAGTATATCAATAAACATTTACATCAAGAAACATATCATTCGAAATGGAAAACGTATCAAACAACTTGAACAAAGGATATATCAAATATAACTGACCTTAATTGGTTGACAGCTTGCTTACCTAATAATAGTCCATGACTAAAAAATTACCTGCTCTTCCACCAGGTGATAACTGGTGACACTGGTAATCTGTTTCATCCAGTACAGTAATATAATTAATATAACTGCAGTTTGCTGCTCTGTGGAATAATTCAAATTTTCAGCTCAGCAGCCTCTCACGTTCAAATTACGAATGGCGGTTATTCGCATTTATTCCCAACACTGTTTATTTCCTTTAGCCGCAACGACTCTAAATCTAGAGATTAGTGAGGAATTACACCTGTCGGCCATCTGCTGCTACAACAAGCACTAGATGCTCTCTTTCTATATAAAGCAAATGCGCCCTCTTCTGGCTCATTTGCGAAAGAACGGCACACGGTGCAAAATTAGTTCGGAACACATACAGATATACACAAAACGATATTTTTATATAGGATTGATCCCATTAGCGTTGCTACAATCTAAAGACATTGGGGGGTTTAGTGCAGACAATTTAATAAAGAAGCTGAAAACCTATACATTTGTGCAGCAAAACACATCACAACGAGAAAAATCAATTAACCTTAAAATAACCATAAAATGATACAGGGACTATGAATTACTATTTAAGTCTACAGTATAATTTATGTTTATACCTAATAATAAATGTTCCTTTAGGCCACAGTTTCGGTATTTTGCTAATGCCGAAAAGCAGAAGCTTGAGCACACCAAGTACTCCAAGTACTTTATCAATAGTTCATTAAAATGTGTACTCACATCACTCTCTTCCGCTCTCTCCATCATCCTCCCTGAAATATTTACCTGTCCTCCTCTTTTTCCACTCTCCTTTGCTCATGTCCTGCCCTCATCTCTGATAGGAAAAATGCATTAAGTAGGTAACACCAATGGTATGTTGCAAATAAACCCTTCTCATAGCCTCAGTGCAGTTTCATTTAGTACTTTATATTTCAATTTTGAAGACTAATGTCTTATATAAACACTCACAAATCACATTAGGTACACCTCCTGGTTTCTACACGTTGTCTATTTTTGTCTACACTTTGTAGTTCTACTGTTACTATTAATATGATCATTAGTTCCCTTTATTATATTCTCTAATGGTCAGGACCCCACAGATCCACAGATAAGTTACCATTTGGATGGTTTAACCATTCTCAGCACTGCAATGCCAATGCCGTGGTGGTGTGTTAGTTTGTGTTGTGCTGGTATGAGTGGATCAGACACAGCGGTGCTTTATAACTTTCTTTATACATGTTGGTGTCACTGCTGGACTGAAAATAGTCCACCAACTAATTGTCCAGCCACCTGAATCCTGTGAGAACTAAAGGATGATTCATAAACTGTGTAACAACATATGAGCTACTGTCTCTGACTTATGACTCTGACATATACAAGCTGGAGCAATATGACAAACGTGTCTAACAGAGAGCACAGAGAATGTGCAATGTTTATTTTCACTGGTCTACAAAATTTCAAGAATGTTCTGAATTTAAATTTTTTTAAAATTCAGATTGTTTCATTTCTTAATTATTTTAATGAGCTGAATTAAAATATAACAAAGAAAACTTATGTCATATTTTCTCGATGGAATCTAAAAGTTTGTGTTTTACTGTTACTTAAATGAATAATTAATTATAAAATGTAGTTATTTTTCTGAAATTATAAAAATGTGCATGTATTTTTTTACCAAATAATTCGGAGGAAAGTCACAGTTATTTAAATGTACTTTAATTAATCAATTCACATGTGTTAGCAAAAAAATGAAGTAATATAAGTCATTGGAATATAGGAAATATGTCCCCAGAAAGTGGTCCCCAGCCTCCTTTTTAAGTGTCTCTTGTATTCAAGCATTGGATTATCTTGGGTAAGTGTCCAGCAGTACTCTGCAAGCATTGAAGGCTTCCATTTGCTCTGATATCTTTTTTCCATAGTTGCAATTTCCTGTTGAAATCGTCACTAACTGCTCCACAGTTTGGTACAAAGTGCAAGAAATACATTTTAAAGGACATGTTACAGCCAAGGAGGTTGCCTGAAGGAGATTGTCCACCAACTCTTCATACAGTGTATCACAAAAGTCAGTACAACCCTCACATTTCTGAAAATATTTAAGTATATCTGTTCATAGGACAACACCAACAATATAGTACTTTGACACAATGAAAAGTAGTCTGTGTTACACTGTAACAGTGTAAATGTATTCTTCCCTCAAAAGAACTCAATATACAGCCATTAATGCCTAAACTACCGGCAACAAAAGTGAGTACACCCCTTAGTGAAAGCTCCTGAAGTGTCAGTATTTTGTGTGGCCACCATTAGTTTCCAAAACTGCCTTAACTCTCCTGGGCATGGAGTTTATCAGAGCTTCACACGTTGCCACTGGAGTGTTTTTCCACTCCTTCGTGATGACGGAGCTGGCGGATATTTGAGACTTTGCGCGTCTCCACCTTAGGATGCCCCTAAGATGTTCTATTGGGTTTAGGTCTGGAAACATGCTTGGCCAGTCCATCACCTTTACCCTCAGCCTCTTCAATAAAGCAGTGGTCGTCTTAGAGGTGTGTTTGGCTTGACTGTAGGCATGGCACACTTATCTTTGTACCCCTTTAAATCTTTGACCATCTTTATGTAGCACAACAATTAGGCTTTTAAGATCCTCAGAGAGTTCTTTGACATGAGGTGCCATGTTGGAACAGTTTCAGTGACCAGTATGAGACAGTGTGAGAGCTGTACTACAAAATTGAACACACCTGCTCCCTATGCACCAAAGACCTAGTAACACATGACATTTTGGAGGAAAAATGACAAGCAGTGCTCAGTTTGGACATTTAGGAGTGTAGTCTCTTAGGGGTGTGCTTGCTTTTGTTGCCGGTAGTTTAGGCATTAATGGCTGTATATTAAGTTATTTTGAGGGAAGAATAAATTTACACTGTTATGTAAGCTGCACACAGACTACTTTCATTGTGTCAAAGTATCATATTGTCTGTGTTGCCCTATGAAAAGATATACTTAAATATCTACAGAAATGTGAGGGGTGTACTCACTTTTGTGATACACTGTAGTTATCTGCTTTGGTGTTTCCATTTAAACCACTTGTTACCATTAACTGGATGTTGCTCATGCAACCTTTTCCTTACCATGCAGCAAACGGTGAAAATCCTCATCTTGCAGCAGAATGTGAATCTGAGGGCCAATGAGGACTCCTTTGTTTCATTCAACTTCAACCAAATAATAAAACATTCAAAGGAGATACTGCATGTTTCTGCATTTCGGTCCATTGCCATCACAAACTTCTTCATAACACTAAAATGTATATGTAAATGATGGAAGCAAAATCTTATTTGGTTCAACAAATGCTGGATGAAAATGTTTTTGTTACCAGTTGCAGTAAACGTCTGAGTGGTCTTTCTCTATTCTTGTGGTATTCTTCTCTTTCTCTACTGTCCCATTCACATAGGAAACAGCAATGCTTTGTGTATCCACCCTGGACACCAAGCACCACCTTTAAGTCACCGCAGAGAAACCATTGTTGTTGGTCATTATTGGTCATGGTTTAGGCACCTCATGTTTGTGACTCATAGGTTACTTGTTACCACAAGTATATCTGATTATCTGCTTTATTAATGCAAATGATGCATCGCTAAATAGCTTAAATTGGTCTTTCAGAGATGATTCATTCTTTGCCTAGAGTTGTATCAAAGGTTGTGAGAAATATCTACACACCCTCGTATCATTAGAAAACTAAAGCCAATTTCAAAATTTTAACATAATTTTTATTTTCAGCACCTCAAAATGAGTTCAACCATTTCCAAGTCGGAACCAATTTAGCCATAGACTAGTAAAATCTCCAGCAGTGCTTTTGTGTCTGCTGCAGTCATACCAGTAAAACACACGCCAACACCATATCACTGTCACTGCAGTGCTGAGAATGTAAAGTCATTAGGAATGTGTGCTAACCACAGGATAAACCGGGTACTGTGAAGCTGTTTCAAATTTGTTACCCATTTGTGGTTGTGCAAAAAAAGCAGAGATAGAGGGTTAAATGTATCCTTTGAATTTCTACAAAAATAATTGCATTCAGGAAATAGAGAGAATATTGACTTAGGTACACTTATCAAGGTTTTGAAGCTCCATGCATTTTTATCCACTGTATACTTGTGCAGGTCTACAATTATGTCCCTGGTGTCCTTAGCTCTTAGGCATGGTGGAGAGGTTGAAGTGTGATTGAGTGTGAGGACAGTTCATACAGGTGAAATTAATACAGATAATGAGTAACAGAATAGGAGGGTTTCTTAAAATAAAAAACTTACAGGTCTGTAAGATCTAGAATACTTGCTGATTGGTAGTTGACCAACTCATACTTATTTTGTGCAATAAAAGTCAAATTAATTATTTAAAAATTATACAATATGTTTTTTCCTGAATTTTTTTTGAAATTCTGTCTCTCTTAGTTGGTGTACCAACGATAAACATTACTGACCTCTCCATTCTTTGTAGGTGAGAAAATTGCAAAATCATCAATGTATCAAATACATATTTCCCCCACTGTATACATTCATTGAGTACAGCACTTCACTAAGAACATCTCTTCAAACATGCAATAATCTAATCATCCAATCATATGGAAGCTTCAGTGGTTACACAATAGAGAATAGCAAAGCTACTGCTGCACCATATTAACCCAGCCTGATTTAAAATATGGAAGGATAGAATCTCTGACCTGTGAGACAAATATAAAGAAATTCTTCTTGTTCATGAGGTTGTCACTGTTTGCATCAGAATTATAGTACCACACAAGTCACTGCTGATATCTGTCGTCCCATTTACCCAAAGTAAAAGTTAACTCTGTACATGTTGGGCAAAACTATGTTCAGCAGAGAGAATAAAATTAGAGATAGGTAGGTGTAACAATAACTGCTCTCTGCAGGTTTAATTGCTTCCAAAAAGCTACTGTCTGGCCCTTTATTTAATAGTTTAAGTTGAGTTTTCTTTAAAAAATTGCAAGTATTTCAACAAAGTCAAAACATACTTTATCCAACATTTTTGGCTTAATCTACATTGCAAACTTTTGAATAATACAACGATCACAAAACTCGAAGGGAGAAGGACACGGAACACAAACTACTGCCACCTTAATTTCCTCTTATACCATTTAAAACCCAGTGGTGTGAACATTGTAAAAAGGGATGACGTTCAGGAAAAAATGGTTGCATTATAGCCAACTGAAACAAATGGAAAAAATGCATGCATAAACCTTGTTATTGACATCCCAACTCAAAGGTCTTACATACAGTCAAGTGCATTAAAGAGACAACTTCCAGTGCTTCATCATGACTTTTAAAACAAGAGTACAGCACTGACTGTGTAACTTCAGCACACCATCAAAACAATTAACGTATACAAGGACCTAAACGGGTCTAGAAGAGGTTTCTTATTTTGAGATCTATTTAGGTGTGTGGCAGCATACAGTTGGCCATTATGCATCACTGCTAGCGACGTCTTCAAGAACTGACAAAAGTGGAACTGGTGATCAGGTGGTGTTTTTTAACATATCCATCACTGTGGTGTCTACACATGATGATAAAACAAAAAACCTTACTTGTTATGGTGCTTCCATGCACAGTTAGACGCACGCACAAGGAAGAGACCAAGATACTAGTACTTTTACATCGACATTTGTCCCCAAAATCCATGTGTATAATAAACTGACTTGCATGTTATTAAAGAAAATAAATGTACGGCTTGGCTAGTGGAAAACAGGTCTATGTTATCCAGTTACATCCAAACAAAGCGTGATGCAGTCTTATTACACATTCTCCAACTCCTGTATGCTGAAGATCGACGTCTTCAAAGTCTCCCTGTCGCACCTGAGCAATTTACAGTGCACCAGGTCCACAGATCCTGGCAGTGGAAGATAAAAGCGCCCCCACTTGTTTAACACAAGGCTGTATATGGAACAGACTGAAACTGAAACAGTTCATCAGGAAGCGCTTCATAAAATAAAATAAAGCACACCACTCAAATAAGATCTCATACTCTTCTCATTTTTAGGGAAATCCCAGTGTTGTGTAGGTGTCTACAAGAAATGTAGACCAGATATTACAAACATCTCAAAGGGCTCATTTTTGTGCTTGTCCATGCGAGTGTTCGGTAACGATTCGGTTTAGGAATCTTCATTCATTTCCTGACTGTCGGTCCGGGCAATTTTGCGTGGAGGTGCAGGACTTCCTGCCTCACCTTGTTCCTGTTCTCGCTTCTTGGCTGCATTCTGCATACAAATGCAACAAAACAAAACGTTGCATTAAAAAAAAAAAAAAATCATCACATTTATTACATGTATTCATCAAATATCATGTAATTGACGTAGTTATATAAAAAGCGACCATGCTTCCATGATCACGCAGCTTGCACACACAAGGCTCACAGTAGTAGAAAGAGAAAGAAAGCACGGATATTGTGCCCTGCCACAATATGAACACCGTCCATGAATGATTTGAGAAACACGACAGAGTTCAAGCTGTTGACCTGACCTCCAAAGTTTCCATATCACAAACCAATCAAGCCTCTGTGGGATGTGCTGGACAAACAAGTGTCATAGTGTGGGTAACACGAGAGGGACCTACACAATATGCTATACTGCGGAACAGACTCACTTGTCTGCCTTCATACACATACACTGCTTACAGAAATTAGGGGATATTTCAATTACAATTTTTATGAGCAGTATATGAACTTGTGCGACATCTCATTCTTAATCCATAGGGTTTAATATGCTGCCAGTTTGCTCTTTGCAGATATAACAGCTTCAACTCCGGCAAGGTTTAGGCACAAGGTTTAGGAGTATGCTTATTTGATTTTTTTGATTAATTCTTCAAGAAGCATGTCAGGCACTGATGTTGGATAAAAAGTCCTGGCTCGTAGTGTAATTCATCTAAAAGGTGTTCTGTCGGGTTGTGGTAAGGACTCAATGTAAGGGCAGTCAAGTTGTTCCACACCAAACTCGCTCATTCATGGCTTGATGCATCTTACTTTGTGCACTGGTGCGAAATCATATAGGAACTGGAAGGGGCCAGCCTCAAACTGTTCCCACAAAGTTGGGACCATGAAATTGTCCAAAATATATTGGTATGCTGAAACATTAATAGTTTTTCAATAAAAAAAAAACAAAACAAAACTGAAAAACCTCCCCACACCACAATCCACACTCTGTGGCCATGAAAGTGGTTGGAACACCTGAATTCAATTGTTTGGATGGGTAAGTGAATACTTTTATCAATACAAATGTACATGAGATTATAACTTTAATTTAAATAACAAATGGCTGTGTGACTGCACATGTAATAAAATGTAATGTTTTATTTCCTTAAAATAGACATAGCACAAACGATGATTGAAGGTACAAACTTGGCATTCTTGGCGAGGAGCAAACAAAGAATTTAACTGTATACACAAACCCATTTCCTGAACTTGGAAATGACAAACTCTTTGAAACCAGCACAAATGCAGCGCAAACAAGCGGTGGTATGTAAATTCCAACAATAAATATCATATCTGAATAACGTCAGGTTGTGCTTATGCAACAAACTAAACTGTGTTTCAACCTGTGGGGCAACAATAGCAAATGATGCACATACCTTTTTATCCCACTGTTGGTGAAGGTAACGCAAAAGTATATTTGTTTTCTCTGTTACAATAACTGTAGAGAGAGGAAACAGTTTGAAATATATGACTGAAAAGTGAGAAAACAGATGTTTTGTCTTCCATATCTGCAACTATAGCTCACAAACATACTTACTCTGCTCTGAGGGATATTCCCGTGTTGGCAGATATACTGACGGCCTTCTGTTCTGTGGTAGAAAAAGACGTTTATAATTGTAAACAGCTGAGTAAATATGTACTGATTACTGAGATTAATTCAGTCGAATCATCCCAAAGGGTATTGTTATTCGAGATATAATTACTAAAACATTTCACTGGAAAAACACAGAAATGTCACCCCTTCCAACAATTTTTGAAAACGAACAAAAACCCATTAATCCTTATTTTTAAACAAAAAAACAAACTCGGTACACAAACACGCATTGAAATCAATTGGTTTTACCGCAACCCATTAATAGTATCTATCTAAACAGCAGATAAATTAAATGCCGGACAGGTGAGAGTAATCAATGTGCGGGGCTGATATCGGGGGAAATTGAGACTGTAACTGAAAATGCTATTTGCTCATTCACTCTCAGCCACCGGTCAGTGCACATGATCAGCTAAAATACAAAACTGTTAATCTCAAGAGGCAGATTAATAGTCTGTAATAAGTGTTCGTGAGTGTCAAATTATTTTAAAACAAAAAAGGTCTCAGTTTCTGACTAAAAAAAAATTACATATCAATCACATCAAAACGTTTCAAATTTTTATCCCATACACTGAACTTATCACAACACCGAACTTCACATTTTAAAGATTACCGATGCTTTGCACACAGAGTCTGCATGGAATCTACTGAAGTTGGTCTTGTTGTAGACAGGGAGACCTTTCAGGAAATCCGCCTGTAAATAAACATATACTTTTGTCATTTATAAAGTCACATTTATTTCAAAATTCAGAAGATTTACATGAAGTCACTTTATAGATGCTCTGCATCAAACCTTCAGATGCATAAGCAAATTTTGGTGTTTTAGCCAAACTATATACTTATGTACATGCTCCATACCTGTAACTGCTTGCAGGAATCTCAAATTCTATAGATCTGCTACAGATTAGGCCCTTTAATACTGTAAATTAGTTTCTAATTCATCATACATACCATATCAAGCACAACAGATACTTTTTGTTGCGTTCTTTTAGATGGCACAGATCACCAATGCATTAGTCTTTGCACAATTCACTGAAAATCTTAATCAGACTATTCTTGACAAACGAATCATAAAGTTAAGCTACTTTGTAAAGGATTAAACCAAATGTATAACCTGGGCGTTTCCAGCACACACTGTATTGTTAACAAACAACTATATTCTGCATACTTATGTTTAAAACCTGAAATATTAACATCTGTGTATGGGGATATTACAGTCTTTATGAATAATACCAGTTCAGTGATTTTCTAATCCTATCCTAATCATAAACTATGACCAAAATCTATAGTTCTCAATAGCCGGCGAGAAAAACAGCATGCTAAGCTACTTTAATACTGCTCGGTGTGACAAAGCTAACAACGCAAACAACCTCGTGTTTCTGTCCATCTAAGTGAATTTTACAGAATTAAAAAAACATAACTGACATGTAATTCGTGTATTTAGCGTTATGTATTAAAACAACCATCGTTATTCAGTCAGAATGCTAATATGACTAATCAGCTAACGCCACAGCCGTAAACATGTTACGTAGCTATGCTGTCTGACTAAATAAAATACAATCAATAACCGTTGGCTGATAATAAAACGGTATAGGAAAAAAAGCATGAATGATCTTACTTTATCCATCGTGATATTAGATTACACCGTATTGTCTTGGAAACGGCTTCCAGTTGTAACCACTCTAGCTCAGTAGCTTAGACGGTTAGCTTACGAGGCTAAACCACCGAGAACCAAACTAGTTTAACTGAGGTGCTCAGCATTCAGAATACAGGCAACTTAAACACCTGATTTCTCTTTGCTCTCCAAAAACTAAACTCGGTTAAAATGATTCGACATGTTCTGACTACAACCCTGTACACGATACATAACTAGCAAACATGCTGCACTCAGTTCAATCAAACAGCGTTACGTGAGGACCAGGGTTGCCAGATCTTGCTGGTTCAAATATGGTAGTTGTTTCCCGATAAAACTAGCGGTCTAACAGCACACAATTCTCCACAACTGCACAAACATTAACATAAATTTCTGACAAAAACTTTGGTTTAAAGAATGGTGGTCATTAAGTCAAATATGCCCT
Organism: Parotocinclus haroldoi; assembly: GCA_034779995.1. Taxonomy (NCBI): domain Eukaryota; kingdom Metazoa; phylum Chordata; class Actinopteri; order Siluriformes; family Loricariidae; genus Parotocinclus; species Parotocinclus haroldoi. The sequence continues at coordinate 104,350 of JAUZST010000373.1, forward strand.
CTCACCATAACCCACGCTTCCTGGTGATAAATATGCCACTGAATGGTAGGGAACATTAATCCATTCTTCTACATCTGTAATTATACAATTTCTAACCAGTTTTACTTGCTAATACACAAATTATTTAAATAATTAATTAGTTAATCTATGTGGTTTGAGTATTATGTAAGAGTAAATTCTAAAAAAAAATTATTAATAATAGTAGAAAATAGAAAATATATTGGAAGGGAATACATGAACAAGCTTTCAGATAGATATAATTATTAACAAAAACAAACAAATCACCCAGATAGAAATGTTGGATTGTGGCAAAACTCGACATGCAGTAACATCGCAGCAGATATGTAAATTATTACAGGTGTGGTCTGATTAGACGCCTTACCACAACCACAAGAGGCATAAAAGTTCCTTTTTATTGCCCTATAACACTTTTGGGTAGTGTACCTGGAGGGACTGTTGTCTGCTAGACATGCATCTATGACACATTTGCCCACAGCTGGGCATGTAAACCCCCTGCACTTTGCTGTTTGCTGAAGCTGGAGTCCGAGGAAGTGTTGCAATCATGCAGACACACTCCTGGGAGCTTGGGCGAGCATTATCCTGCTGAAAAATTCCAGTCAGAAGCCATGCCATGAGAGGTGACACATTTGTCTGGGCCATCCGGAAGCCTATTTGTCGTATGTGTATCATTTCAAAGTGTCATCACTGAGTGTCAGTTACACACTTTTGTCTATGCGTGGAGACCTTTATAAAAAGGCTATAATAAAGATCATAACCTTCACCTCCACCTATCTTTGTAAATGTAGATTTTCCACATTGACCATGAATAAAAGCAAGTACCATTCAAGACTACAGGTGATTTACGGCATGTGTCCCTGCATCAGCCATCTTTGTGCATCAAAGACAAAATCATTTTTCCTGCTGAAGTAGGTGTGAGCAAAAACAATTTCCTACAGCATGCGAGTCAGAAATAAGCATTCCAATAATGTCTTCATTAATAGAAATGTAAAAAGCCATGCAATCATTTATTGGAGCAGTAAGCAGATAAGCAGTTAAGACCAACTTTAATAATAGCTCGTATTGGGAGGCAAAATAAAAGTATTATTTTTCATTGTTATATTTATATTCACTTAATAATTAGCACCAATACCATACATAGCATTAATTAGCACGTAGCACTTTTTTATGACTTTTTATTTTTATCATAGTGTGTTCATATGTTCACAGTCACGCAATTTTCATGACTTATTTACAATTTATTTAAAATTGTGTCAAGTGAAACTTCCTGCCTTAATCAAATCAAATAACAAACACTAATGAGGAAATAATTCACAACTACACAATCAAAAGGTGTAAATTTAAAATTGTTTATTATCCCATTTCAAGTCTTACAAAAATATGACAAAATAAATCAACAGAAATAAATAAGCCCATTTCTATTTTTCTTTCAAAAATAAAAAGTTTACAGTGGTATATATTGGAAGAGCAGTTTACTTTGTAATGTTGTTGTCAGAAAAGGTATTCTAAACACTTGAGTACTAGTAGGCTCTCCTTCCATTGTCTCCATCATCTGTTTCGCATCCGCAATTTTTTTTCAAATGTCTAAACCAGTAGCCCATTAATATTCACAGTAATCATGAACATAAATAATGGTTACTAAGCCACGTATAAGGTATCCATATAGACTAATAAAAACGACTGGTATTACTAAACATTATAAAGGTAATGACATGAATGTCTGCACAGAGATCACAAAAACGTTGCAGCATCCAACTACCCTCAGCTACTCTAAGACACAAAATCTAGCATTTTTGTAATCAAAACAGAGAGTAAAAGCTGTAGAACCCAAAATAAGATGCAGTTATTAGCAGTGTACTATTTCGTCTTTGCTGAAATGGCCACATCAGGCCTGGTCTAATTTCCCATCCCACAGAGTAAATTATTTCTGCAAACAGAAGCAATAAACTTTTTCAGCCAGGGATATAACATCAGTAAATAATGAAAACAAAATAAAAATCAATTTTAAACCTATCCAGTCTATTTGAAACATTTTCTTGGTCAAATATAGTATGTGCATTTCCCTATTAAAAGATTATTATTGGTTTCCAGTTTCCAATACCCAACATTTTTCACATGATACAGCTTTGATAATTTACTAGCTTAAGGCAGCGCTGAATCACACATTTTATTATTCTATATTATATATATCCTAAGATTAATATGATTAATACGGAGAGTTACTGCTATGTTTTGTATAAACCCTTTCAATTTTTCCCAATAAAATATTACCTTCTTTTGTGAATTTGTTAAGGCATAAATACTGAATGGTTTGCCACATTGAATTTTAAATAGATATAGTTTTCAGTGAGATTCAGTATTATTTCGCTTTTTTAGAAGTTCTTAGTTTATAGATGAAAGTCTTAGTTTGCAGTTATTCTATTTTAATACTAATACATAAATGTTAGAAGAAGTTAACAACTCCACAGGCATTGTCGATTTATTACATTTAAGGGCGTGAATGATTCAAGTTCATTAATCTTTCTAAATTAAGATTAACATCGATTTTCCCTTAAGCCCCACTGGAAGCACACAGCAGATTCAAAACTGCTTTGGTAGGGCTGAGAAATCAACAATATTAAGAACAGATCTACATAGAAAATGTAAGTACTTCTGACGTAACAAAATCTCAGAGTCTGGATCAACAATGGTCATTGTTCAGTTATTGCAACAGTTATCCGTTCTAACTCTGTCAATGAAATGAGCAAATAAGTGCATAGATCATGTTACATGCTTCTTTAATATTAAGTAAACTGATTTTTATTTCTGATCTTATTAATAGTACCATACTTTTACAAACATATGTAAGCAAATCACTGACTACTTCACTTACATTAAACAGAATTGCTTTAGCTGAAATCAACATATTGACATATCAACAAAAACATTTAAGAACTGGCTTAACATTCCTCTCACCTCATTTACTTTTGGGTATTCCTGGCTCTACTATATAGAGTCAAGTAAAAATGATGTCAAAAGTATTCTACCTTTACAGTTTGGGGTTCAATTTTAGACAATTTTCAGTTTAGCCATGAGCAGACATTTGACTTTTAAAAGATGACTGCAATTTAAAGCTAGCTTGTATATGTAACTATATGAATAATTTGACACTGAATAAATGTATACTTCTGAACTGAATTCATTGACACTGACATGCACGCAAACACTGCTGTAATGGGCAAAGCTTTCAGAAGAAAAGACCTACACCAATTCTTCCATATCCCTTAGTTCATTGCAACAGCTACAAAGATGAATTAACAAAGCAATTGTAACACCTGTTAAAATATTTCTGGCATTTTTGGCTTTACAGAAACATTTCAACACAGCCAGCACTTGTATTAGTTTTACTGTTTCAATGGAACAAAAATTATAAAAAGAGACATGGTAGGAATTAATATAAAAATGCAAATAAACAAGTTGGACAAAAGTTAGGCCCTGGGATGTACAGAATGGGTTAATAATGTTTCAGTGCATCAGAAGATAAACAATAATAAAGCATTTGCATATGTTATGAGGCAGGCTGGTGTTGTCTTATTCTTAGCAGAGTCTTTCTCTCACCAGCAGTAGGATTTAGTGCAAAATGTTTCAGAGGCTGCAACTACTATGAACTGTGCATGGAAATGGAAATGCTACGCATTATTACACTTCCCAACAGAATTTTCTTGCAAGACATTGCTTTTTCTTGGAGTGAAAAATGTGCTATACCAGTATAAGCACCGAAAAATGTTTTTTGTTTTTCGATGTTTATGCTATTATCTTGGTTAAAATATTATTATGCACTCATTCCAAACATTTTCTGGATTTTATTATCACTTTAGTCCTGACCACCAATAATTTTCATTGCTTTAGTTATAGAGGCTAGTACAACAGATGCTGCATCTTCAGATCTTGAAATAGAATGTGTTTTTTTTTTTAGCCATAATGCTTTTTTGCCCCTTTTATACTGTACTCGCTAATTTACAACCTGCTCTCTACATCTGACACATCTGCACTTGTACCTACATTGAAGTTCGGTCACAGGCTATTCCACACAAATTGGTATAAATAAACAATTAGCAAATATATTGCAGTCCCTTTGATTCGTTTTAGTCTTACAGACGTTTTCTTAACTGTAGAAAAAATTCACAGCTTTATAGTACCTTCTAAGTAATGAAATGTAAGTCCTAAAATTAACCCACTATAGTATAAAATGTTCAGGGTCAAAAACACTCACAGTTCAGACTATGTTTTTGAATATGTTGAATATGTTTTTAGATTTTCTGTGGTGCTTTTCGGACTGTCCCACTGTGTTATAAAAGTTATGGTACGATAATTAGGTACTATGATGGGCACTGAATGCTTAAAATTTTCATACTAGGGTAGCATAAAATTACACTGTCAATTTTAGAACATTCTTAACAATTGATTAGAAACGCAGCTCATGCTTTCCTTTATCTATTGTAGACAAAAGGCATTGTGTTTATGTGGAGGGAATTAGCTTTGAAAAGCTTATAATCCTCAACAGGAACACTTCATCCTTTCACATTATTAAGAGACTCCAGGCTGAGTTGTACACTATGGTGTACTGAGAGGACTTTCTATTTAAGTTCTTCCATTTCTCCCCTTTTCTGTCATACTCCCTAACCCTACTGGGTATCTAACTAGGGTTAGATTTTAGGGCCCAAGGGCTCGGTGTCGAATGACTGTCCATTCTCTCGTTCCTCTCCCCCTGGTGATGGTATCTCATCTGGCACATCATTGAGGTCAGACTTTGTGATTTGCCTTTCAGTAGACTGTAACACTTCCCCTGGTTTTGAGGGCTGAGCCCCATTCACACATGCCCCACCTTCTGATTTTCCAAAATTGAACAGTTTTCCAGGGTTAAAGGACTTGCTGGGTGACTGAGACTTCTCTAGACCTGACACAGCTGCAATAGAATTAGACATAGCCGAAGCTGCTGCAACGGCAGCAGCAGCAGCCTCCTTCTTGTTTTCTGGAGATTTAAGAAACTTGAAGCTCAGGAATCCTGGAAGCTTTGGCTCATTGCCTGTTGGTGACTGTGGTGAACGGGCTGAGCCAGAGGAAAACTTGCTCTGTAGTGGAATGATCTGCTTGAGCTTCATGACGTTGTTATTGGCCAGCAGTGAGCTGGGTCTCTTCGGCTTGTCACTTGCTAAGCCAACGCCCCCGCCCAATCTGGATTTACCTCCCTGACTCTTTTCATGATGGTGGTCCCCTGCTGAGTTGTCTGGCCTCCCATCGTCACGTTCACGCCTGGCCTGGTACTCAGCTTGCCGTTGCCGCTCCTCCTCCTCCCTCTTCCTCCTCTGCTGCTGCTGGAAGTGCTGCTGTGCCTGTCGCTCATGCTTCTGGCAAGGAAAAACCACATGCAGATTATGAACAAACATGAGAGCTGCATAATACTGTAGACTACTAAGGTCTGAGAAAAATCTATTGTAAGTGAAGCAGGGTAATGTACAGCATATAATATATACAGAACAATACCAGGGAAAATGTTTCTGATGCCAGCGAAAGCTTGGCATTATATGTCCTAATTTGGCCCATACATGTGCTATGGTGTCAGGGGTCAAGTGACTATGGAATAAAGTCCACAACAGTCCCTCTTCTTCTCTAGTCTTCTAGTAGTTGTGGCAAATCTTTGAGGTCTGTTTTGGGGCATTATTCACTGCAGTATGAATACTTCTTCACAAAGTTTCTAACAAGCATTTGTATGAGTGGTTGCAGAGTTAAGTGTTACAATTGACACACTTTTTGGATAATGAATGAACAAATGATTACCTTGAATGCCTCCCTGCGTTGAAACTCCAATTTGACCATCTCCTCTCTCACCCAGCTTGGAATGTCAGGAATTGCCACATGAATTAGATATTTTAGCAGGATTGCAAAATGCTAGAAAGTGAAACAGGGATTTATTCAATACGACTGAGCATATAGAGCCTGATTCAGTTTATAACACTTTTATCTCAGGAAAATTACATATAGTGTCTGCAAGTGATTAGTATCTGGTCTCTGTCTTTGGCATATGTACGTATATAACGTCTCGGTCTCACTTGGACAGCATTTTTAGCATTTTCTGTTATTATTGTGATTGTATTACTATTATTTTTAATCATACTGCATGTTTTGCTTGAATTGTCATGGTGCAAACAATCTATGTTTCAAAACACATTTCAAGTACTTTAGAAAAAGAAAAATGTATATATTCTGACTATTCTGAATGTATAGTAGGGTAATAAATATTTGATACACTGCTGATTTTGCAAGTTTTCCCACCTTCTGTGTCTAATACAACGGAAAAACAGAACAGAAATTTTGAGTACAAAAACATTTGTTTGCAAAAACAGAGGTCAGATGTTTCCTGTAGTTCTTGAACAAGTTATATACACTGTAGCAGGGATTTTGGGGTGTTTCACAACAACTTTCAGGTGTTGTGGCTGTTGCTATACAACATTGAGTTCCAGCTCCCTCCAAAGCATTTCTATTGGGTTCAAGTCTCTAGACTGGCTAGGTAACTTCAGGACCTTCTAGTTCCCCTGACTGCGTGTTTCAGGTTATTGTCATGCTGGGAGACCAAGCTACGACCAATCTGCAATACTCTTACTGAGGGAAGGAGGTTGTTGGCCAAATTCTCACAATACATGACCCCATACAGCCTCCCTTCAATACGGTGCAGTCGTCCTGTCCTCTTTGCAGAAAAGCACCCCAAAGTATGATGTTGACACCCACATACTTCACGGTTGAGGTGGTGTTCTCATCATTCTTCTTTCTCTAAACACAGCGAGTGGAGTTCATACCTAAAAGCTCTATGTTGGTACCATGCCTCATTGGTGAAATTCAAATGGGCCTGGACATATGCTGGTGTGAGAAGGGGGACCTCAGGTCATTGACCAGGTCCTCCCATATAGCTCTGAGCTGATTCCTGACCATTCTTAGAATCATCCTTACCCCAAGAGGTGAGATCTTGCATGGATCCCCAAACCGAGGAAGATTGACACTGCACTAACAATTGTTGCCTTTTCACCAAGCTGCTAGCATATTGTCCTGTAGCCCATTATGCAGGCCTACAATTTTGTCCCTGGCATCCTTAGACAGCTCTTTAGTTTTGGGCATGGTGGAGAAGTTGGAGTGTGATTGATTGAGTGTGTGGACAGGTGTTTTTATACAGGTAACCAGTTCAAACAGGTGAAATTAATACAGGTAATGAGTGAAGAACAGCAATGTTTCTTTCATGCAATAAAATGCAAATTAATTATAAAAATAATAAACGATAAACATTACAGACCTCTCTATTCTTTGCAGGTGGGAAAACCTGAAAAATCGACTGCATCAAAAGATCGAGTGCATCAAATATTTATTTTTCCCACTGTATGTATCTGAACTGTGCAATATGTGTATACCTCTAAAATTACAATAGAGATGATGGCCATCTCAGGACTCAGCCAAGGGAAGAGCCTCTGAAGCTGCCCACACTGGCCGATTAAGTAGCAGTTCACGATGATTGCAATGAGACCCATGGTCTCCATTACAGTCTGTAAAATGACAGAAAAATGTGTCAAATATGTGCCTTGCAACAGTCCTTACAAAGTCAGTTACAATCCCTGTAAAAATCATGCTAACCTGCCACTGTCCAATGCTTTCCACTCTCATGCCAAAAGGCCTCTGCAGGCCTGTGCAGAGTTTGAAGGCGTCACTGCGGATCTCGATGATGTTGTTAATGAGGGCACACAGGGCAGCCAGTGGGAAGGCAGAGGAAAAGAGCACCACATAGCCAAACTGGATAAACATTTCCTGGTAATCTTGAAATGTATCCTGGAAGCAGATAAATGTAGATTTCAAAAAGTTTATATATATCTCTGCCATAACATGACTGTATGGACATATTATATAAAACTTCACAAAGATAGAGCGTATTAATTTACAAATGGCATAATTTGTAAAGTTATCCTAATCTAGGAAGAATTCTGCTCGTTCCAAACTTCTTAAATTTAAGGATTATGGAGGTCACTGTGCTCTTAGGAACCTTGAGTGCCACAGAATTTTTTTTGTTCTGAGTTCCTTGGGCAGTTCCTTCGACCTTGTGATTGTCATTTGCATTGACATGCACTGTACCTGTAAACTTTCCAAATTTCCATTAAAGACATATTAGGTTAAACTCACATTATCATTGCTTGTACACATACATTTATATATCTGGAGTGCCTAACAACCCACACACTGTGACACCAGCCAATCCAACTAAATCCAGAAATGTAGCCTTCAGATTTACCTCCCCGTTTCCCACAAAACTGAATATTACGTGCTGCCCTTTAGTATAGTAAACTGCAAATATTCTACCATATAATGGGTTCAAATGTAGTGTAAATAATTTACAGTGGATTCAGTGACCACTCACTGGTCTTTGTGGCATTTCAAAGAAAGCTTGTCATTCATGCTTATTTTATATTGTATAATTAAGTTGTTGATGTGGCAGATGTGATACAGTAGTGCACATTTACACCTGCACAGGTACATATACTAGTTCATACAGACAGTGGTACACACGATGAAGGAGTCCCTGCTCATTAGAGAGTTTAAAGCCCTACTTAATCCACAGATAAAATGCAGGAAGAAGAACCAATTAGAAAGAGGCCCTATATTACACAAACATGACTGAAAGTAGACAAGGTTTGAATGTACAAGGATCCCAATATTCAGATTAGTGATGCACCAAAATGAATTATAATTATAATTCGCTATTAATCATGCACGTGAAGCCGACGTTTACGAATAAATACAGCAGTATAATATTCAACAAAATGAATTAAGGTGTTGTTCCTTCATACTCCAACCATAACAAACAAAGTACATACTTCAAGCTGACATTAAATTAAACAACAGTTATCTTGACAGTTTCTGAGTAAACAGTGTTACGAAGAACACCGATACCCATGCTAAGGATTGGTGTTTATTATTCAGACAGCTATGTCAGTTCTATGATGCAAAGCTCAAGTAAAAGATTTATGTTCTGTTAGGTATTATGAGAACGGCTGACAGTGGTTTCCACTTGGGAATTCTTTACTGTGTACAAGACCAAGCTTTTACGCATTTACTATTACAGCATTTAGCAGATGCCCTTATCCAGAGCGACTCACAAAAGTTCTTTGTATTCTCCCTGCAGACCAAACTTCATGTTCGTAGACATATGCAATAGCCTAGGTACACAATTCAGCCAATCCAAATGTAGGTAAAATCAACAAACAAACAAACATTTTTAGCGTTTTCAGTCTTCACTTCACAGACTGCAAGAGACTCAGCCTCAAATTCCACCACCTAGGTAGCAAGATGGAGAAGAGTCTTGGTGCTCGTCTTCCTTTAATCTTATGTGAAGGATCTAGTCGGGCCAAGCTTGTGTCTCTGAGGGTACGAGGTACAGAACGTGGTTTGATTTGAGCCTTTAAGTATGATTGTGCTGTTCCATTTATGGCTTTGTAGGCGAGTGTCAGGGTTTTGAATCTGATGCAGGCAGCCAGTAAAGTGAACGCAGAAGTGACACGAGAAAATATGGGTGGATTAAAAACCAGACAAGCTGCTGCTGTTGCAGAGGTCTGATCATACGGATCAGAAGACCAGCCAGAAGTGCACTGCAGTATTCTAGTATTGATATTGCAAGAGACTGGACAATCACCTGAGTGGCTTCCTTGGAAAGGAAGGATCAAAGTCTCCTGATGGTGTAGAGAAGGTACCTACATGACTGGTTCAGTTTAGAAATTTGAGCAATCAGCTGTCAATCATCCTATTTAATCTACGATACGTATAAAATAGTGTGGAATTTAGACGTTATATATAACATGTAGAATAGATAGAATTTGCTCATATCTCAAGCCACATCCTGTTGCTCATCCTAAGTCCTCTTGTGGTTGTTCTTGACATTTACGACTTCGACTCCCTCTCTCACCAGGACTGTTTATGACAAAACTGTCCTTCAAGTGTATACATTCTATCTTGCCATCAGCTCAAAAGAACAGAAGAAAAGACAGACAAATATTATGTGGTTTGTGTCTTTTTCTATCCAAAGCATTCTCCTCAGATCTTAGGCTTGATTTAGAAGGCATTTAGATGTAAAATATTCATTAAAGGAATACATGTCAAATTCATATGTATTACTGTTACATTTTTGATAAAATAATAAGTTTTTTGGGACAGGCACATATGCCATTTAAAAAAAAACACTGTTTACAAAAGAGCATACAGCTAATTAAAAGCGGTGTCCATACCTCATATGTTAGCATGCAGCTCTCAATCTCAGCCTGGGTGAGTGTATTGGTCTGCTCCTCAGGTAGATCCAACCATGAGTCTCTCTTGCTTTTACTGTCAGTCCTCTCCAGACTGTGACCTCTTCTTCGCAGTTTTGGTGGCTCATTGCTCTCGGCCCCAGTGGACTCTACAGTTATGTCCTTTGTTTCTGGAATTATATTATCCTCATCATCGTCACACATCTCAAATACCAAGGCTGGGTCCATGCCCTTCTCCACCATGGTGGGACTCCCCTCCTCCAGGAAACTGTCCTCTATAGGGCTGACACAGCCTATGGACTTGCGCTCCACTTTCTCGATGAAGCTGACTTTACGCAATTTGAGGCCACAGTCGATGGCGCTCTCCTCCTCAGTTTCCTCCTCACTGTTCCTTTCTCCTGCATCTTCCTCAGCATCCTCATCCGGGACACCGCAGCCCCCGTTCAGACACTTACGTTCATGTCGCTCTTGTCTGACAAAAACGCCCTGACCACTTCCCTGTAGGTCTGGCCCAGGAATGCTGGGCTTACTAGGAGAGACCTGTGCCCTTCCAACTGCCAAGCGTCCATATTTTACCAGTGCTGAAACCAGCAGGTCCCATACACCATGCAATGTGAGCTCACCCAGGCGATGGCGCTCATACAGATACGGGTGGAGCACCTCTTTGAAATTCTGCACGAATTGTCGGATTATCAGCAGTGTAGCCAGCATCTGTATGTCATAAAGAACAACAAAATAAAAATTACAGATAAACTATTTGTAGAGAGAATACTCGATTTGAACAAAATAGTACAACAAAGCAAAATGGTAGTATGTATCTGGGATGGTGCTAATCATCATAATCATAAAACAAATCTGTTGTCATTGTTGACGCTTTCCAGTAAATCTGGCTGCTGCAACCACTTGCGTTTACATACTTTTGCTCTCTCTGAATCTATCTATCTACTCTATTTGTAACTCATTATAATGAAATAAAAATAATGAAAGAATCTGCTGCATTAAAAAAAAAACTCATCCACAGCTCCATGAAACGGATAACAAAAACATACTGCATTACACATTTTTTATTAAAAAATTACTAGATATTTTCTCTCATGTCAGCTTGAGTTTGGACATGCTCACACAACACATCTAGTGTTGATAAAGACAAGCAAAGATAGATTTGTTAAACACAATGCTAGAGATGAAGGTGGTCTAGCATTTACGCCTGATAAACATCTTTAACAATGTCTTTTACGTTATGCACAGGGACATTACTCACATTGCTGCCGAAAACCTGGAAGCATATATTTCTCTGGAGTGTAATTTTATGCTGTAGCATTAAGACTTTCCTTCGCTTGGAGCTAAGATGACCAGCACCAGACCAAAAGTCTTCTTCTACCAAACATTAAAGTTGTCATTACTGTTATATTTTCCTGGCATTAACAAAATAAAATTTGCCCATCAGATTTGCCCATCTATACATTGACCTATCAATCATTTGTCTTGTGGGAACAAAGCTGCATTGTAGGACTCTTACCTCCTTTAGACGATCCATGTCTTTGAGGTAGAACCCAATGTAGAAAAGGCTGAGATATGAATTAACAAACTGAAACTGCAAGGCAAAGAAATGTACATAATTGCAAGCAATATATATTTAAAAAATTGAATATTCTAAACAACCTCAAACACTAAAACATTTAAAAACTGGAACTAGTACTACAAGATAACTACCATCTACGAGAGTACCTATATTGCTTCACTCAATTTAAATGTTAGTGTGGCACAAAAATCCCTATGCCTTGTCTTATTAGATATACCATAGCTACTGTCAGTAATATTATCACACACATGAATTACAATTATTGTTCCAGCTGTCTATATTTGGGGCAATATATTATATCTGTAAGACTTTAGAGGCAAAAAAGCCTTACTTACAAGAACCATTTTGATGATGAGATTTTTCTCATAGGCACTCTGGAGTCTGTAGTTTTCTGTTAAAAATGTGAAAATTTACAATAAATCTCCAATATAACAATGTCTCTAGTTTGCAGTATTAACTCAAGAGTGTTTATTAATCCAGATAAAAACACAGCATTCTGTCCTCTGCAATAAGCATTTTAAATGTTTCCATTCACATAGAAAGCATGAGTTTCAGATGAGGTTACAATATATGACGGTACACATGTGGTTTCACCCTTTATCACACCAGTTTTTCTATACAAAAATGGCTTTCAGCCTATTACCATTTATCCATTATCATTCTTAAACAGTGTTACTGTATATAAAGGCAACAGTTTGAGAGTTACACAACTGCATATTATATTAAAACACACAGTGTAGTATGCACCAAAATGTACAACACACACACACACACACACACACACACACACACACACACACACACACACACACACACACACACACACACA
>JAUZST010000373.1:117188-128433 GCA_034779995.1 Parotocinclus haroldoi
CACACACACACACACACACACACACACACACACACACACACACACACACACACACACACACACACACACATATATTTTTATTTCATATATTATCTGCTGAAGAGGTCTGTTATTTTTATCGTAGGTACACTTCAGCTGTGAGACATTTTTTTAAGTCCCACTGTATGATGGTTACATAATTACTTAGCATTGTATTGCATACAAGTATTTGATACAATAGAAAAATAGAACTTAATATTTGGTGCAGAAACCTTTGTTTGCAATTACAGGGGTCAGATATTTCCTGTATTTCTTTAGCCCACTCCTCATCTTGTGTTTATTCCATTTTCTAATAATTGTGTCAACAGTTGTTTCCTTCTCACCAAGCTGTTGCCTATTGTCCTGCAGCCCATCCCAACCTTGTTCAGATCTACAATTTTAGTCGCTGGTGTTATTAAACAGCTCTCTGTTGGAGAGGTTGGAGTGTGTTTGAGTGTGTGGACAGGTGTCTTTTATACAGGTAACGAGTTCAAACAAATGCAATTAATACAGGTAATGAGTGCAGAATTGGAGGAGCTTCTGTGAAAGTCAGAATTCTTGCTGGTTAGCAGGTGATCAAATACTTATTTTATGCATAAAATGCACATTAATTATTAATTATGTGATTTTTCATAAAATCAGCTTGTAAGACTGTAAAAATGATCTCGAAAACAATTACATGTTTAGATACACCTACGCTAGACAGCAACTGACGGCCATCATGATTTTTTTTGAATGGCCAAAGCCCTTTTCTAAAGGAGAGGGCTTTGATGAGTAACTGTTCCAAATTTAATGCTTGTATCACCATTTGAACACTTCTTATTAAATATGTATTCACACTAGTCTGCAGCTAAATTGGTTCAGACATGGAAAGAGATAAAACTCAATTAATTTTGAGGTGCTGAAAATGAATATTATGTTTTAATTTTCTACAATGCATATATAGGGGTGCATAGATATTTCTCAAAGCCATTGATAGAACTTTAAGCAAAGATGATTGCATCATCAATATTACATCATCTCTGAATAACCAAATTGGTGAACAATACATGTGCATTTTTAGATTTTCAGTAAGCAGTAGTAGTAGTAGTAATTTCAAAAGTAATGTTAAAATTAATTATTCATTTATTTAACAGTAAAACAAACTCTTTGATGGCAAAAAAACTACAGATAAAGGACAGTTTTCCTTATTGTATTTCAATTCAGCACATGAAAATTATTAAGAAATTAAATCAGATCCATCCGGATCATCCGGGACTGGACACCTGCTGGTGTGAGCAGGGGATCTTGACCTTGCAGGAGTGTAATCTATGAAGGTATAGTGTGTCACTAACAGTCATCTTTGAGACTGTGGTCCCAGATCTCTTCTGGTTATTGACCAGGTCCTCCCGTGTAGTTCTGGGCTGATTCCTGACCTCTCAGGTTCTTCCCTACCCTACAAGCGGAGATCTTGCATCCCCCAGACCGAGGAAGGGTGACAGTCACTTTGTGCCTCTTCTATTTTATAATAACTGTACCAAACTGCTTGCCTATTTAACTGTAGCCCATCTTAGCCTTGTGCAGGTCTACAATTTTGTCTCTAGTGACAGCTCTTTACTCTTGGGCATGGTGGAGAGGTAGGAGTATGATTGAGTGTGTGGACAGGTGTCTTTTATACAGATAAAGAGTTCAAACAGGTGCAATTAATACAGGTAATGAGTGTGGAATAGGAGGAGCTTCATAAAGGAAAAACTAACAGGTGTGTGAGAGCCAGAATTCTTGCTGGTTGGTAGGTGAGCAAATGCTTAGTATGGCATGTTTAGCTATTTCTTATGCCATTAGTGTAAATTTTGTTTGTGATAGGTGTAGGCTTTAGGTTTAAGCTTTAGAGTGTTAGAGGAGTGCATCCAGACATTTGAGAAGGCTAGCTCAGATTCTAGTGGAGCAAATCCAGATGCCACAGGCATAGTTAGGGCCCCCCCTTCCGGCAGGATCCTTGCAGCAGGGCAAGTGAGTGACGGTTTGGCGAAATAGTTGTAAGGCTAGCCAACCAGAGCACCACTACCTGTTCATGTGTCCAACAGGGTTACCCTCATCAGTGAAGCAGCATGTTGAGAGAGCTCTAGTCATAGGTGACTATTTTGAGACATGTGAATCTAGCTACCCCTTTAGGAACACCAGAAGATAGGGTTACAGGTATTCTGGGAGCCAGAATGCCAGACAGTTATGTTCAGCATCCTTGTCCTAATGGTCGTGGAGTAGGTGTAGCAACATTTTTTTCCAAAAAAAAGTCTTACTCAGACTTTCTTCAGGAATTCGCTAATTTTCTTTCCTGCTTAGTACGTTCAACAGATAAGGCTCTAATTGTAGGTGATTTAAACATTTACTTTGTAAATGAGCAGGATCCACTTAAAGTTTTGAGGCCATTTTAGAATGAATGAGTATCACTCAGAATGTGATGGGACCGACCCTTTGCTGTAATCATACTTTGTAAACATTAGATTGAATATTAACGCTTGGTATCGATATAGATAACCTAGATGCATTGCCACAAAGTGAGTTGAATTCTGATCACTCTTTTTTGAGCTACATGTATAAAATAATATTTACCTACCCCCTAGTTATCAAACTAAGCGCGCCATTATTCAGATCCTCACCTTACAGACCTTACAGAGTGAACTCTTAAAATCTTACAATCCAGCTCTACTTTGTTCACAAGGTTCAGGACTTCATTCAGTTCCCAGAATTAAAAAAAAAATAACTGCACAGGAAAAGCTCGCATATTTGGCCCCCAGCCATTAAACTTCCCACTTTAGTTAAGAGATTCAGACACTCTCCAAAATTTCAAGTCTAGGCTAAAACAATTCTTGTTTACTCAGGTTTTTGGTTAGATTTGGACTGGGACGCATGGTTCAGGTTTGGCTCTTGCCTCTTGGCTTCTTACATTACATTAACATTTATGGCATTTAGCCGACGGCCTTATAGAGAGCGACTTACAACTTATACAGTCTTACAATCAAAGCAATTGTTAAGGGACTTTCTCAAGGGCCCAACTGTGGCAGCTTGGCAGAGGTAGGATTTGAACCCTGGACCGTCTGGTTCAGAGGTCAGTACCTTAACCGCTAGGCTACCAAAGGCCCCTTCTAGCTCTGCTGCTACATTTAATGCTCCCGGAGTTTCATGCTGCACAAGGCATCAGTGACTGTTAATAAGACTGTGCTCATAACCCATAAGTAATTACATTTTCTCTTTTCTTTCCGAGCTGATGGTACCAGTTCCTTCACCTTAGCATCACTCTACTGGTCTTCATCAACAGAAACCAGTCCCACCACGGCAGGGTGCCACCAGAGTGCAGTAACTCCCGCCATTATTTAGTTTTCAGAAGATGATGCGCCCACATTAACGTTCCACTGTGGATTCATTATCTTAAATCTATTTTGTTATTTATTTTAAATTTGATTACTAATTAAAATGTTATTATGGATTTACATTGTATTATTTACTTAATTTTACTACTACTACTACTACAACAACTTAATTACTTCAATTAACATCTAGGCCACCTAAGGAAGATGGGTCACTTTTTGAGTCTTGGTCCTCCCAAGGTTTCTTCCTTCTTTATACAGGAAGTTTTTCCTTTCCACTATTGCCCTAGGCTTGCTAAATTTGGGATTGGCCTTTTAAAATATTATAATATTGTAAAACTTTGTAAAAAGCTCTATAGAAATAAATTTGACTTTAACTATACAACACCAAATAAGATAAAGTAGGGGCAATATGAAAAATTAAAAAACAGGTGCTCCTTACATGTACTTTCACTTTTATATCATTGAAGACAGAGTGAACCCACAATATTTATGTTTTTTATGATCATTTTATCTGTTCATAAAAATCAATTTTTTACACAGTGGCCCTAGAGTACTGATCAATCTCACCACATTACACATTTACACTGTCGATTCTGCTTCTGGACATCAGAATGTTTTTTGGACGGTTAAGACTTAAGTAGCATTTGTAACTCCATATTGTAGTGTTTGATAAAGGTTTGTCAAAGTAATCCCTTGCTGATGTGGTTCAGTCAGCTACTGATGAATAACTGTTCTTGATTCAGTACAGCCTTCAGTTTGAAGGAATTTGTATTCATTTGCATTTTCCATATCATGACAAAATTACCTGATTCAGGGTTGTATAGTATTATTTAAAGTCAGGCATCTATTCTACAGTACAAACTGTTTGAACATAATGTAGTCTCCAGTTTATTGTAGATGTACTTCCCATTTATGATGGCCGACTTATATTTTGACATTACAATGAAATCCCATAAAACACATAAATGCAGAAATCATACTTTGAATTTCTTTTTTTTTAATTTATGAAACCCACAACTTATGATGGATTTGTCAGAACATAGCCACATTATAAATTACATTATATTTACAGACTATGTTCCCTTTATTTGCAAATGTTTAGCAATAAATTAGCTCCATATATTAGACCAAACTCCCCAATAAACGAAAAAAAGTTCCACAATAAAGAAAATTAAAAAATAAAGAAATAATTACCTTTTGAACTTGCTTCCGTTATCCGAAGGGCAATGCCATAGGAGTTGACAGCAAAAGCATAGTCACCACGCTGGTAATAAATGTTGCCTCGCTCTCGTTTCTTGCTAGCCAGACTGATTCTCTCATGGGGAGATAGGAGCTCCAGATCTGGGGCGTCAACAGTAGATATCAAACACGCCTCAAGATTTAAATCAGCATTGGGAGGAACAACAGGAGTACAACTGCCAGCAATCAAGAAAACGGCGGGTTAGAAAGTGAAAACTGATTTATATAATATTATATAAATATACATTTTAATAAGATGCAAAAACATCCAAACTCTGCCCATTTCTGCAATCATTGAAGACAATGATGGGGTGGGCTGGTACAGTGTCTTACAAAGTAAGATAGTACATACCTTCACATTTTTGTAACCATTTTATAATGTATTTAAATTAGACAGCACTGAAGATATGACACTTTGATACAATGTAAAATATTCAGTCTACAGCTTGTATAACAGTGTACATTTGCTGTGCCTTCATAATAACTAAACACAGCCATTTATTTCCAAACTGCTGGCAACAAAAGTAAGTACACCCCTAGGTGAAAATTGCCAAAGTGTCAATATTTCAGCTCACACTTAGATGTTCCTCCACCTTAGCATCACTCTACTTTTAGTCCCACCATACCCAGGCCACACCAGAGTGCAATATTTTGATATTTAATATTTAACATCTAGGCCACCCATGGAGGATAGATTCCTTTCTGAGTCTTGGTGATCCAAAGGTTTCTTACTTCTCCGTTCAGGGAGTTTTTTCTTCCCACTGTCACTCTAGGTTTGCTCAGTTTGGCTCAAGCTAAATCAAAGCCTGAATCAAAAGTAGAGCAATTTTTGTTTTTCACTTTCAATACCTTATTCAATAAAAAAACATATATGCATACATACTTAAAATAAGCTTTATTTTAATTATTTTGCATATCAATAGTAAGTGTTCAACGTAAGTGTTTTACACCTCTTCATGGTACACTACGCACTGCAATCATACACTCTTCTGTGCTAGATCAAGGACAGAATGAAGGAATGTGTTAACTTGGTGAGGAAAAGCCATGGTCTGTGTTTTGTGCATGTTCAAGTATATAAGTGTGTGTGTGTATGTATGTGTGTATATATATATATATACATATACACACACACACACACACACACGAACACGCACACGAACACGAACACGCACTTACGAGTATATAATAAACACTAAACTGAAAGTTCTTTACAATAAATTTTACTTTTCCAAATACATTTGACGGTATATATCAACATCATAATTTGGGGGCTACCTGTAGAATTGTAAATTTAAAACAATGTGATAACAATATAAAGCATATGGAATATCAGGAATAACAATATAAAGTGCTTCTCAAGGTCTGAATAAAAACTGAAACCTGTGCTCTATGTGGTGGCAATAAAATAACAGTCTGTATACAGTCTGAATTCAGATATAGATCAGATACATTTTCTAAGCGATTCTTGTGACTGCTAAAATTAAAACTGTGACAGTCCTAAACACAAAACTGGAATTATTATAATTGATAGACAGTATTCTCACCTTCCCAATGTGCCATATGCATACTTAGCACTCGTTTCAATTAGAGCCTTTTCACCTAACTCCATCAGCTGTACAGTAAGATCCAATGCCTGATAAGAACATTAATGAAAGGCATAAACAATTCAGCATAATTTGACATAAACTGTACCTGTTCAAAATAAATATATTGTTTAACTTTTAAACAAAAGTGGTTTATAATTCAAATAGGAAATACAGTGGGCATAAATTTGCTAAAATTTCTACGTCTGTTTTTTCTGTCAAAATGGGATGCTGAGTGTACATTAATGAGAAATAAAATTAACTTTTTTGATTTTAGCAAATGGCTGCAATGAAACATAGTAATACATTTAAAGGGGTCTGAATACTTTCCCTACCCACTGTATATAATCTCAGAAAGGTATGAAAGACTGAAATGAAGTCCTGACAGGGACAGATAAAACTGTACAGCATTACATCATGTAATCATGTAACAGTATTTCAATCAACAGTACTTTCAATACTAGAACAACATTTAATCAGCAGTGCCGAAAGTTTGTGAACCTTCAGAATTTTCAATATTTTTGCATAAATAACTACAACGTAATGCATCTTTACACAACTCCTAAAGTAGATGAAGAGAGTCAAAGAGAAGAGAGTCAGCGGAACAAATTAGATCAATTATACTTGGAAAATATATTTATTGAGGACAATCATTCAACAAATGTGACTGGCAAAACTGAGAGCATTTTTGGATTAGGTGAATTTGGAAAGATGAAATTATAGTTAGATGTCTTTAATAAACAGGATGACAACACAAGAACAGTGATCTATCAGCATGTGACCTTCACAACACGTTACTGGTAGTGTATCAAGGCATTTAAAAATACACTGCTCAAAAAATAAAGGGAACATTGAGTTATATTGTGTTGTTTAAGTGTTCCCTTTATTTTTGAGCAGTGTATTTACAAGGACCTCTGGAAAAGGGTTTTGTTTAAGTTCTGTTCAGAATAGGAAAGGTTACAAAAGACTCTTATTATAAAAGATAGTTTTACCCCTTACACATACTTTCACCATTTACTGATATGTAATATCTGATTCTTTTCTGGAATAATAAATTAAGTATAATATTTTTCCATTGTTTGGTAAACTGGGCTCTTGATCCATTTTCAGAACTTTTAAAACATTTGATTATTATGACATTTGAACATTTTATGCAGATATACAGAAAAATGTAGAGTTTACAAACTTTCACCAACCACTGCACATTATTTTTACGTGCAGTTACTACCTCCTAAGTTATTCACACTTCCTGAAAGCAAACTAGGTTAAGAAATAAGCTTGTGGTTAACAGGCATATGTCAATAAAAACAACCTGAAACATAATAAAATCCAAAGAATGAAACAGTGACACAAGGAGTTTCCACAGACACTCCAGAGATCCCCGTTCAATCTCAACCTCATCCTAGCTAAGTTTTCTCCAGTTTCCACCCATTAGGTTATATTGCATTTGATTAACTGGTTGTTCTGAAATGCCTCAGTGCATTTGAGCAGCATCCTTATAACATTCCTCCTGTCACAAACAGCCTTAGCATGATCTAACAAGCGATGATGATAAATTCTTTTTTTAATACAACTTTAAAAAATATTATTCAGAAATATATTAACAAAACTACGTGCCTCAATAATATTAGAACAACAATTGGTACATCGAATTGCATGTGGTACTTTGACAACACTCCCTGGCAATGTAAAAGCAACATTTCCCATAATATGGAACATAAAAAATACCATAGCCATATCCAAAACATATTCAATTCAAAGACATATACCTGAATGACATCACCATCACCAAGAGTAAAAGAGATGATTGATTCCTCCTCTACTATGGTCCCATCAGTCAGATAGCTCTTAAGCTTAATAGTGACATTTTGGCCCCTCTGAGGTTTGCTGTCAGAACCAGCTCCAACTTCTAAAACCTTCTTTCTCAGCTGCCCATTTCCTACGTACACATGATTGAACATAGTTTGTTAGATACAAAATAGCTAATTCACAACCAGTATTGTATATGCCACAATAAGTATGTGTACCTAACACATCCAGCCATTCCTCCTGGTGTGGAGACTGACTAGTGTCTATAACAGCAGCTTTCACAGTATTACTTGTTGGACTGTTATTTTTTCTGCCACCCGCATCTTCCAAAGGTGGGAGATCATCTACTTTGTCATCATCATCATCATCTCCTAGCATCTCAAAGTCTTCTCCACTGTCCATCAGAGATGTGTGTCTTGATGTTTTCTCCGATGTGTCTCTTTTGCTGTTATTCAGTAATGTGTCATCTTTATTTTCCATCTGGCAAATATCTAAAATAGACAATACAACTACTGAAGATTGAAATACACTTGTAAATATGATAAAAAAGGCTTTATTTACCTGAAATGTCCAATCACTCATGCATGCTTTCTTTATGTCATAATATAACATTCAGCTATTTAATATAAAAGACCTGCAATACACAACGAGATACTAAAGCTCACATACAATGGATTTGTCGCAATTTACAATTCAAACATTTAGCCTGCTACTTGCCACCACATTCTTGTCTTTCATCTTGTAAAATAATGTTTTCACCCACATGACAATTTATAATAATTACTTATTTGACTCTTGTTTAATTCACTGCAATGTTTATTACAACAAACTGCCTTAATATATACAATAACCTGGTTAATAATAGTAAAATATTTGTAGCATTTTAAAGGTGATGCACTGAATTAATTACTTCTGTCCAAGGCGTGATCTCTGAAACAAATCGGGCATAGTAATTAGTTATAGGTTTGGCAAAATGATTAAAAACAAACAAACTAAAGAAATTCCCATGTATGGTTTGTTGGTATGATACTCGTACCTTTTGTGGCATGTCTTAGTGATTAACATTTTTCTACAAAATTATATAATTAAAAGATCTTCCTCCAAGAGTGGCAAGTCCATAATTTTTGCCAGTGGTTGTAATTACCACCATCTTCATACACAATTGAGCCCAGTATTTAGTTTAAAAAAAAAACCCTCGTAGGTAATTTCACGTTGGATTATTTCTTCTGGTGAAATCGGGTGAAAATCTCATGCAGCCTTGGCACAGTGTTAAGCGTGATGTGATACTCTAAAGAGCTCTAAAGAGCGATTGGGATGGTAGGCAAACTGACAGAGATTCATCCAGGAAAAGTACAGATTAAACATCTACATATTTACAGATGTTCAGTTAAGTCTCTCTGCCATTAATGTCTAAAACGCTGGCAAGAAATACAAGTACACCCCTAAGTGAAAATGGCAAATATACTGTATAGCCACATTTATTTTCCAGGACTGCCTTAACTCTCTTGGGTATGGAACCCACTAGAGCTTCACAGGTTGCCACAGGAATCATCTTCCATTTATCCAACACCGTGCTTGACTGGAGGCAAGACAAACGCGTCTTTCAATTCTTTACCTGGTTACTGCCACACACGCTTTGACACCATTTAAACAAAATAAGGCTATCTTGGTCACATGAGACCACAGAACATGGAGCCAGTAATCCATGCTTGTCTTTAGCTAACTGTTTGTGCATCATCTTTAAAGAAGGACGTCAGCTATGCACAGCAATTTGATAGAGTGTTAGGTGTATTGCCTGAGCACCGACAGGCTGACCCCCCACTCCTTTAACCCTGCAGTAATGCTATTTCATTCTTTTCAAATTTTATTCTATTTTCAAAAGTGATGTGATGTTGAGCACTTGCACTCTGCTTTTTTGATCAACTATGGTGAGGCCTGTTCTGAGTGGAACCTGTACTGTCATAATGATCAAGTTTTTTCAGATACATTATTCCATAGATTACATGAGATACTGGACATGAAATGAAAGATAATATAATAAAGTTTTATCTGTAAACATGTCTAAAGTACACTCCTCTTCTCTACAGCACTCTGCAGTGATAAGTGTTGGGAAAAGCCCTAAGGAATACCTGTAATCGTGATAAAGTTTAAAACAAGTTTAATGTCTTCAGACTATGACTATGATAGGCTATGATATACACTATATTGCCAAAAGTATTTGTTCACCCATCCAAATGATCTGAATCAGATGTTCCCATCAGTTTCATGGCCACGTGTATAAAATTAAGAAATGTGAAGGAGGCATCATGAGTACGAGTCAGGTTCCAACACTTTATTGTGCTTATAATAACAGGGATTTCTTCATTTCTTCACTTGAATTAGGTTGCTAGCCATGTGTCCAGCCTCAACCTAGAAAAGTGGATTGCACTTTGCCAGGTCTCTACCTTCAAACCAGTCCAACTTGTGTCACCCACTTGAAGACTAAGCTCCTGCTGGTATAGCTTTCAGGGTCGCAGAGGTACACAACCCCCCTGACCACAATAAGGTGGCAAAACTGAAAAATAATATTAAATATTTCATCCAGTTGTTAAAACCAGACAAGGTAAAAACAACATCCCTCACATTAACAGTGCTGCCATATTTCTGACAGGGGAAACAGAAGCAGGTGCCTCACAGAATACTTTAGCCATGGTCGTGTGTGGTACCAGGCAGGACTGAATGATCTTAATGTTGCTGTGCCAAATACACGCTTTGGGAAGCTACCCAGTACTGGCTGAGATGGTACATTGTCATTTAAATCACTGGGTAGCTGAGTAGGCTGTTTCATAGCAGCAATTGATGGGGAAGTACAGAAGCAGTGCTTGCTAATAGTAAATGTGTAGTTATACTAGCTGCTTTCTCTGACGTACTACCAGCAGCATCACTGCTACTACTATTACTACAGGCAGGAGTAGTACTGCACTTCTTAAAAGCTCTGAAAAACAAATGTGAAAACTAGTGGATTACTAGAGTGATTTCTATCTATTTAATAGGGTAGGTGGATTACTAGAGTGATTTCTATCTATTTAATCGGGTAGGTGGATTACTAGAGTGATTTCCATCTATTTAATCGGGTAGGTGGATTACTAGAATGATTTCCATCTATTTAATCGGGTAGGTGGATTACTAGAGCGATTTCCATCTATTTAATCGGGTAGGTGGATTACTAGAGCGATTTCCATCTATTTAATCGGGTAGGTGGATTACTAG